>JAFFZH010008871.1:0-40829 GCA_018420115.1 Euura saliciscinereae | reverse complement strand
TTCAATAACGATTGAACGAGAACCTCTCGAATTGTATTGAAGAAGAATAAGAATAAGTGAATTAACGAGGGAACGATTTGAAAGAAAGAAAAAAAAGATTTAATCACGACTTCTCGAGAAAATTATTGTTAACGAAGCGTTCTACGTACGAAATGTTGATCCCTTAAACAACCAGGCGCACGGAGCACCGAGCGTACAACAAAGTTTCGAATAAACCTTTGTTACCCTGTCTCATTAACGCCGGCTCGGTACTAATGGTATTTTAGCGAAGTAACACGCGAGTTTATATCTCTAAAGTAAAGCGAAGTGAAGCTGCTCGAAAATCGGGAAACTCTTCACTCCTAAAACCAAACTAATAAACAAAGACCTTAATAACGAGGATCATCGTAAACGATCCCGACCCTCGGAGATAATTATAACACACCCTCATTGTGCGGAATTAGATCAGGTCCGCATATATCCCCACAGTCTCTCCTTTTTACCCAGAATCGCGATATTGTTCTACCCCGACAATCGAATCAACTCTCAGATTCACAGTCAGATAAATACAAGCTCCTTTTTTTTTGTTTGGCAATTTCATGATTTTTTATCTCTCTAATCTTCATCCAGGAGCAAAGGCTCGAGGAAATATATGATCGGATAGGAGCTCATTTCGGCTCCTTATGCATCATGTCCGATGATACATGACCACTTATCGCGCGAGGGTTTAACTGATTACTCGGAACCCGTTGAATTAAAGATTTTCTATCCGCCCATGCCGCGATGCCGTTCCTGTATTCCGTGGGACTAACGAATTCTACCGACGTTCGTTTCCTTATCAAGACCCGGACCGTTCTCTTCTTCTCTGGTTCGAAAAAGGTGGTAAATTTTGATAAAAAATTTATAATCGTTTCCTCCTCCTCCTCCTCCTCCTCCTGCTCTCGATCGCCTCGGGGTAATTTCTTTCCGTCCGGCAATCTGAGCCCATTTCGGTCGTTAGTCCACCGATCCTGGACGAATTCAGGTCAGCTTATCGGCGCCTGAGAGCGTTCCCAACCCCGAAATCCGCGAGTCCAATTTCGTCCCGAAAGCTTACCAAGAAATCGAGACCGAGAGCGGGAGTAAACTCGGATTCCGGACCTTTTCAACCATTTTTCTTCTTACTATATAATCCCGCAACCGAAACCCGGATTATGGATATGGATATGGATATGGATATGGATGTGGGAGTGGAAGTGGATGTGCTTGGAAATTAACTCGATTAACAATCGCGGTCGGAGATAGACGCCGGAAATAATCGACGCGGTCTGTACAAGGCCCATTGATTACCGCAGGTAATTGCCGCTGCGGCTCCGCTATCCGTACGGCGAGGGCGTCCATTATCCAATCGGACCCTGGGATAGATGGTTCTTTACCTATTCTAGACACATTGTATAGCTATAGTTGGCCGGTACCTCGACCAACGAACGTAAAGTCGATTCTTTCACAAAAATAACAATACATCTCATCAGATTTTACCATTCATTATCTTCCATTCCTTCAATTTTTCTCTTCCTATTTTCAATTCTATCCCCCACGTTGTACATTCTTGTAGATAAAAAGAAAGAATGGTGATGAAAAAATGGTGATATATGGTCCGATCAGATGCGAATGTCATCGAGATTCGAGTATTTTTATTTTCTTTGATTCTATCATACGCAGGAGCCAGCGAAGGGAATTAGAGTAAAGTGGTTGACGTTGAGCCATTATTCTCAGACTTGAACTTTGATCCTTTGTTCTGGAATTCTTGACCCCACGGTGACTGGACACAAACAAAGAGAACACCAGCCCGGTTATCACAGTTGTTTGTGGTACGTGGGATGGGGGATGGGGGGAAGGGGGGACGGGACTGTGCGACTATTTCCTACAACTGGACAATAGAGGCTCGACTCGGTGGTATTTCTTGTTCGTCGACTGCAGTGGTGTGACCCTGGCTAAAAACCTCTTCTTTTCCCCCATTATGTGTTTCAGTGCCCCCCGAACAACCCGCCATCTTGGACAGATGGGGTCGTGTCCTAAACGGCACCGTGGGCCCTTACGAGGAGGGTGACGAATTGATGCTCAACTGCCGCGTCATAGGGGGTAAGTTGTTTCATCCCCCGACTATTTATCACGCCATATCATTCTCCAGTCCCACTCTTCTAGCGTCGAAAATAATAACCGGATCAAGTTTTTCATCTCATTTAAGATAAAATTATGTGAAATCGAGTCTCAAATTCTTCCCAATACGATTTCGTATTAATTTCATTCGAGACAAGGAAAGAAATCCTGTCTTGAAATTCGTACGGCGTGTTATGAAGAATTCTCTGAAGTAGAAAATTTACCTGTGCGCGAGGTACGTTCGGAAAACCCCCAGGTGTGCTAGAATCTGTTTAGCTCCATATTATATACATATATACCTATATATGTGTGTGTAATAACTGAGGTAGAGAATATACGATACCGAAGAGAGCGCGGCAGGAGCAGCCAGCAGCTAGCAGCGAGTAAACGTGGTTTAGAGCATATAAACATCTTTATAGGATAATTTAATTTTAGTTACAGAAGGCGAGGGCGAGACTGATGGGTTAATACCTCGAACGTCTGTATTTATATTCGCTATAATAATAATAAAACTAACCCCGAAGCACCTACTTCACCGGGAATCTGAAATTGAAAGAGAAGAAGAGCCTTTTTACTCTTCGTTTTTTATTCCTCAAATATTTCGGAATCGAGACACGCGAAACACTTCCGCGCACCCTGTTCCTTATTCTTAATTTCAGGCTGTTTGCCTGGAGTTTTTTTTTTCTTCTCCTTTTTATTTGACGTATACCACGTGCGTGCCGAACCCGTAGACCCGCGACGTTTAGACCTCATTCGTGCGGCGTGATACATGACAAGTCCATTTAGCCTTTAGGCGCACCCCGAAGGACTGGTGGGTAAAAAATTGAACAATAATCATCCGGGAAAAAGGAAACACCCGTCAGAGATTGTGGGAAATAATGTATCCGATCTCAGATTCGCGGTGACCCAAAAAAATATCGGACCGAATAAAATCTGAACGCGTTTGTCGATTTCACAAAATTCCCTACTAAATGAGAATAATTTTAATAAGCAACAGTTTTGGGCCACTCTGCAGTTAAATATTGCGAATTAGTCTGCGAGGCTTGTTTGGCCTATAACACACCAGACAGAGTTGACAGTTGTAAATTGAGTTTAAGGGGAACCGTTGAAAGTTTCATTGATCAATATCTCCAATTAGTAGGTAGTAGTTTGACCCCAGAATTATACAGGTTGGGCAAATCCCGTCTCCCTCGCTCTCCGAATTGTCCACCCGCACCGCGTGGGGTTTTAAACTTCTAAATTACTTCGATTTCTCCTCCCCCTCCATTTTCCCCGGGCTGCAAAAAAGAAAAAAAAATACCAAAACTAACATCCACACTAGGGACGGGTGTCTAAATAGAAAATAAAAGTGACTAAAAGTTATTTTAACGTTAGTGAAGCAGCACCCTCACCGAAAGGTAAATATCGACTATATACAGGGAAACCGTAAGTTAAATAGTTACCAACTCTCCTATAGTATCGACGTGGCCACTTCCCCTAACACCGGCTTACAACATACTTTGCTCCATAGTGGTAGCTAGTCTATACTCTGTAACGACGATGGTGCAGAAACCAGGAAATGGTCGGACGGGTGCTCTCAAAGTTTTCGGATGGGCGAAAGGGGGGGACCAGTACCAGCAACCTATAGTGTCGTCGGTTATTAGATCAGCCAACTTTTTATCGACAACTAAGGCTAAGTGAAAAGTTTCACCTTCGGTTAGACCCTTCTAATACATACAACCCCTACCGACCGTCACTCTTCCTACTGAAATTATCATTTTTCTGAATTTTCTCTTTGCCTCCGGACGAAGCGAGTAGAGTCGTTTTTCGATTTGAATTCCCCAGGTCTCGTAAGGTTCCCACCTATCTTCCCTGCGATAAACCCGGATACGACGATTCTTCAGGCTTGTTCGGGAGTAAATTATTTGTATAGAACGAAGGGAGGTATTGGACTGCATTCCGTTCCCAAAGCCACCCATCCACGACTAACAGCCCCCAAAACGAGGATGTTGTTCTTGTGGTTTAGGGGCAGTCGCCCTCCCTCCCTGGGTAGTACCCTGTACCGACGTGATTGCTACTTAAGGTGGACTTAATAGAACGAGGGGTCTGGGATCTCCGCGGATCCACCTCGACGAGTAACGTTTCTTGCTCCACGGGGTCTATATCACTCCGCACCTATTATATGCCTGGAGAGATTAATGAAATTTACCCCTTCACCCCTTACTCCGCGTCTAATTTCATCAAATAAAGTTATTCTCTCAGTCAGGGATCAAACTTTGCCCTGAATAACAATATTAGACACGTTTTTCTCGTTTCCTCATTTCACCAAGGGAGTCAAAGCATCGAAAAACATTCGGTTAAAAGGTAGCGGAGGTCGGAACAGCCCCCAAACCTCTGCACCGAACTTGAAATTAGAATATCATGAATATTTTGCCCCGCGACCTTTGGCAACTGGTTTGTTTTAATGCCTCCGGCAAATCCCCGGTTCTGATGGCGGTCGTTCATTGTCGCGATGTACAGCTATCTCCTACCCCTATACACTATCACTGTATAAAGAAGGAGGGAACCGGGGAACCGGGAAAGGAAGGCTGGTTAATTCGTTAGGTTAAGGAACGGTCGTTTACGTTGGTGCTTTCACTGTCGAGTCTCCTCGGGGTGAACTACGTCTCTGTTTTTTTTTTATCATCCAGGACCAAGAGAAGCCCGGTATATTTTCACCGTCTCACCCTTATCCTCGAATGTTGAGAATTTCGAGCCATTTACGCTGCTGGTTGCGAAAGTGTATTTATTTGTTGATAATTGATCCACCTCGATCTCTTTTTCCAAGGAACAAGGATGAGTCGCAGAAAGTGGTTGGGGTTGACATTTTTATACCTACTTAGTCGTTATAAACTCTGTTAGGAGGGTAATGGCATTGACTAATTTAAAACTTGTTTCTCGAGCGCTGATCTCACATTTAAACAAGCGATCTTCTTCTTCGTTTCTTGTACGTATCTTCGACGTAAAAGTTAGGTTTTTTTCTAATTCTTCAAACTAAAAGTTTTCACTTCGTCAAGTATAATAAAACAAAAAAAAAGCAGCTGGATGTAATAACGAATAACTAATAAGACCGTAGTGCACTATCTAATCTTTTATAACCGTCGGCTGTTAAAACCCTCACAGTTTAATGGTAAAATTTTTTCGCCCAGAGTAGGTATATTATTTTGATATAATTTTTTATCATCTCTTTTTTTTTACGGACAAGAGGGGTGGCACGTGTTTAATTAACTAATTAAATCACACTTTGGACCGAAAAAGTTTCCGTCTCGAGATTTTATCCGGCAACCCCGAACGAAAAAGAATATGTAATTTTATTTTATCAAAGATTCTACAGCAGTGTCTAATTTTCTTCTTTTACTACTTAATTTCAGGCAGACCACCGCCTCTGGTTAGATGGCTGATAAACGGAATCGTGAGAGACCAAATACCCGAGGTCACGGTGGGGGACGTGATAGAAAATCGGTAAGAAAGAGAAACAAGAGTACAAAAAAAAAAATCGTGTTCTGAAAAAAGGAAGCAAAAAAACTACCGATGAATACTTATTTCTGCGAACAGGTTGACCCTGCCATCGATTGGCCGCGACGAGCTCGGGACCAGATTTACATGTCAGGCGTTGAACACGAAACTGATCGACCCGAAAGAGGCCTTGGTGGTGCTGGACTTGAATCGTGAGTTTTATCATTAATATTATATAATTCCGGATGCACTTTTATCGAATGACGGAATCAAATTATTCAACAGAAAATAAATGGTGGTCAATTTTTTCGTCCCAAATGAATTTCTTTGTTCTCTTTATTTCTGTATCTGTAATACCGTGAAAATAAAAATCTCACCTTTTCTCGCACCGACTGGAGGACAAGGGTGAGGCGCTCAAAGAAGAAGAGGAAGAGAAAAAAAAAATACAAATTCTTATCAGCCGGTTAACAAATCAGGGTAAAAGAGCTATCTTCTGGGACGGGGATGGTTTCGCCTTACATAAACGATAAAATCTATGAGGGCAAAGAGAGAGGGTAAAGAAAAAGCGTCAACCTTGCAGCCTCTCCCCTTCATCCTCAGGTTTCTTTCTTTCTTTCTTTGCGCCTGTGAAAACTACAGGATTACTTGTGTTTTTTTTTTCATCCTTTCTTCTTCCTCTTTACTATTTTATACTTTTTTTTTTTGTTACTCCCTCGCAGCGAGAGGGTAAGATAAGGAAAGAAATACATTAAATCGTACCCTCCAGCCTCTGAAAACGCCTCCACTTGAAAAAAATTAACATTTTTCTTTTACCGACCTAACTGCTCCGTGTGTAACGTAAAAATATATACATATAGAGAAAAAAAGGTGAAAGAAACAGGTTTTTTTACTTCACAAAAAAAAATAATAATAATAAGAAAAAAAAAACGTTACCTCTCCAAGTTTACCATATTTTATACATAAAACTACCTACCCCTCTCTTTGCTCTCGTACTCGTAGCTTTGTTCTCCGGTGGTGCACAGTGACACGTGAGAGAAAGAAATAAAGAAAGTGGAAAAGAGGAGATCGTATTTTTTTTTTGTTGTTTTTAATTTTATTTTACTGTACAACGCGACTGGACGACTACTGCAGTGTGTTTCTGAAACAATGGAGAAAAAAAAATGACGTGTAGTACCAACTCTGTGTATTTTTTATTTGTTTGTTTGTTTGTTACGTTATACTTGTATTACTAGTTGGTTTATCGACGCGCGATGTCCGCCGTTGGGCAGAGAGTTGCAAACTCGAAAATACTATAAATACTGAATAAATATACGGGGGGTATGATCGTGTAGCCGAGCGTGTCCTGGAGGCATGACGCCGTGTTATCCGATGGATATAGGCACAGTAAATATTTATTGTTTGATTTAGTTTTTTTTTTCCGTCTCGCAATCTACGCGCGCGTGTTAAACGATTCGAAGAATAAACATTCTTTTGCGCGTCCATTTCGTAAAATCAAAAAAGAAACAACGATTCCCGATCTGCGATACGTCAACGTTCAATTTTGACTCTATCAAAACGGTATCACGAGGATTTTTCAGCTTTGTAAATCCGCGAGTATTTGGATTAACGAGCGAACGGGTTTCCTGGTCGCTGCAGGGACAGAGACCCCTTCGCCCGTTTGTACTGGAATCGTTGGATACATTGCGAATCAGTCACACCGTGGTGATCATTGAGCGGTTCAAATCGTAGCAAACAATAATGGAAATGATAGTTTCGCGACCGCGTCGATATTTCACGGTCGGTTGGATCATATTCGGTTTGTATACGCAAAATTTGTAGAATTGATGGAAATTGACAAATTACAAATTCATTTGTGAACGAGTGTTTTAACCGAGGAATTTATGTGACCGGCAAACCTTCGACTATATGGGGAATAAATTGTAAATTATTACCGATAAGCACCGGAACGAGGTTCTGAAAATTTTATCATCATTATCGTTTCCCATTCACAGTTAAACCTCTAACGGTCATGATAAAGAAGCCCGTATCTACCATCACCGGAAATGGAATCAGCGACGCTCTCAGGGCGGCCAAGACTTACAAGATTGCCTGCGAAACTACCGGATCGAGACCTCCGGCTATCATCACGTGGTACCTGGGGCAGAAACTCCTCATGAACGACAAGGTGAGGAAAAAAAAATACCACAAAACAACGTCGTTCACGTCGCATTCACGTTTTATTCGCGATGTAAGATATTGGAAGATAGTAGAAGATATTCTAAAAACGTGACGTTGGTTGAACAAATGTCGTATTAGCGTTCGAGTCCCATCACCTCGGTGACAATGAAAGAAATCGATCAAGTAACAGAGTCGCCCGCAGGTTGGGTCTGAGCCTTCGCCTTTGCTCCCCGGATACACCAATAGCTGGTGGTGCGGTAGCACGCTGTAGTTCAGACTTGAATAGCGATAGTTAGGTGGGTGTTCCCTGGGGACGTGGCATTATCGATAACCCAGAATCATGGTTGTAGCTTGTCTAATGGCGCCGCTGGTGCAGGTGTCTGTACCCTACCTACGTACGCGAGTGCATAGAGATATGCAAAGTGCTCAGGTGGTAGACCCATTACGCCACGTTACTATCTTCATCTACGAGGTTACACCACAGCTGCAACGTGTCGTGAAGAACCGGCGCCGTTCTTCCGTCAAAAAGTCAGAAGAATCGCCGATCTTTGGTCCAGTTGCCACGGTCCTGGCGCGGCCGGGTGGAGGATGAGATTTGTAGGACCTGGGTCTAGGGTCGCGAGCCCGGGGAGCGGGAGAGCCTCGAGGACAGATATTAACATAAGCAGATCCTGTAGCCTGCGAATCACGTAGGGCACTTCCAGCACATTACCATCCTGATTATCCCGACCCTCCAGGTTCACCCGGGAGATACCCGTCCGCGGGGTTTCTACAGGGTGTTTAAAATCCGAAAAATGATTGAATCGGTCCGTCCCGCACGTACCGCGTTGGCCAATTTCTTTGTCACTGGTTAACTGGATTCGACGTTCGACGTTCGCGCGTCGTGTCTCAGCTACTGTATTTTTATCGATCCTGTGAACCGTGATAAAATTGGCCGTCGTTAAATCCTAGATAGGTAGGAGAAGTTTTATGCGACTCTGAAATTTGACGCTGAATCCGCAACACGGTTCAGCCACGCTATCCTCCCGCTGCAACGGGAACACGGGCTTTATATGGCCCACGATCAGACGTACGCGTACGACATAACCGATGGGACGAAATTTTACGCGATTTAATTTATGGACCCGATGCAGGGGCCACGAATTTAACGAACCCAATCCGATCCTCTCGCCGTTTCAGAGAAAACTGTGGGAAGAAGAATCGAGAGAGAATCGAACCGTAAGTATCCTCAGCTTCGAACCCAGGGTCGACGACAACGGAAAGACCATCACCTGCAGGGCGGAGAACCGGAACGTCACCGGCCTTCACCTGGAGACGTCCTGGGTCCTCAACATCGAATGTGAGTTTTCAATTTTCACATTCACGTTCGCAAATCTGATCAGATATTGACTCTATCTGACTTAACCGGATCGTGTAATCGTCGCTATCTGACTGTATCTGATCAGAAACAGGGAATACCGTTGCAGGGTAACAAATTTGATGATTTGTAGTGAGACGTGGGCGACTGGGTGGTGAATTTATTGATAGGTCGGGGATAAATTTATCATAAAATTACATTCATCTCTGCGCGGCTCGTAAATTTCATATTTTATCACCGCGAAGCGATATAGTGGGAGTTGTACGTATAGATCGAAAGAGGGAATAAATAAATAAAAGTGAGAAGGGAGAAAGGAGAAAGGATCGCGATCCGTCGAGAAGAAGTGTCAAAAAATAAAAATATCGTAAGATATCGTCCAAGACGTCATTCGTTTTATGACAGGGCCATATCTCCTCCGCTATGCTGTACTTACCATCATTCTCTCTTATTCATTCGCCGATTTCTTTTCTCCTTTACTCTCTTGTTCTCCGATAGTAGTCGACGGTGTAAAACAAACAAAAAATATTAAGAAGAAGAAGAAGAAGGAGAAAAAAAGGAACAGTTTTTCAAAGAAATTCGAGGCTTTAGCGCCTCCACACGTCAACCTCACGTCACGTATTCAATTACGTTGACCGTAGTTCGCGGAGAAAGCTCAGAGATAGATCCTCGAAATTACACCCCTTTGAAACTCGACACCTTAGAGGGGGCCCGTGGTAACGTTACTTGGTGTGGGGTTAGCTTCGCTCGGTTTCCTCAAGAACTCGAAGGAGGGACACCGGGTTAAAGTGCTCGGGGTGAAAGGATAGAAGACGAGAAAGAGATTTTTCCTACCTACTGCAGCTACAGGAAATGAGCCAGGATGCTGTTCACGGTGGGTAGTGAGACGAAAAAAATTAAGGACCTCTCGGAACAGATGCACTTCGTTAAAAATATGTCCCCCGCCCCCGTACCGGCTTCGTTTTGTTTCCACTATATATTTCCGTACTAATAATAGCCAGGATCCTTGAATATGAGCATAGAAGAGGGTCTGGATGATACGATGGTCCCTCAATCAGTACGGAGCCAGGATAAGCCGGTTGGCTTCTTCTACCCAGCCCACGAGACGTTATTATACTCATTCTTCGTTATCATCATTCCTCGGTGTACTATTTTTTATCCCCCTTTTTCTCGTTTCACATAGCAATTATCTTCATTCCCACAGATCCGCCGATCGTTTCTCTCAGACTCGGTCTAACCCTCAGCCGAGACGACATAAAGGAGGGTGTCGACGTCTACTTCGAGTGTCACGTTAAGGCTAATCCGCCGTGGAGAAAATTGACCTGGTACCACAACGTGAGTTGAACTTAATTACATTTCTCATACCTTATATCCCACATTTTATCTCTGTCTGCTTATTGCGATGTTTTTTGGACCTTCCAGCTGTACGATCGTTATCGATATTTCCTCCTTTGTTCTAATGCTAATCAATATTTCTCTTCGATTTTGGATTTTGGATTCTTCGCGGTTTTATAACCAGGGGGTGTAAAATATTTGCCATCGGGGTGAAGGTATAACGCGTTGAGTATACATATGGGGGATTCCACGTCAAATCGACCGAAAAAACGAGATTTTTTCCCTGACCCCTTTCGATCTGCTTGTCCTTTTGCACAGTCAAACTACATGTTGAAAGGATGAACTGTGATTTTTTTCAGATTTTTTCGACTCATCATTCTATCACGAAAAATAATCGAATAAATTGATTTTCAATGTTTTTTTATTTTTCGCGCCTACATACCTCAAAACGTGAACAATGTATGAAAAAAGTTCCAATACCAAAATTTTGGGGCTTTTAGTCAACTTTTCGAGAGTATTTTCATCAGATTTTTCATACCCCGTTCAAGTGTAGTTTTAATACAAAATGAGTGTAAATCATTCATAACTCCAAAGTGCCCTGATCGAATTGGCTGAAATTTATACACAGCGTGTCTTTCACAATGCCAAAGGTTATCTGAAAATTTCAAAGTGGGCCGAGCAGTGGTTCAGAAAATGCATCAACAAATATTCGCACAGTGGCGAGAATTCAGCGATTATGAGGTCGCAAAAAAGTTTTTTGGCCACGATTCGAAAATTCACGAATAATATTCATTATTCTTGTCTGCCTACTCGCGATCGCCCTTGAATTTTTGAACTGCGGCCGAAAAAACTTTTTGGCGACCTGATAATCGCCAAATTTTCGCCACCTTGCGAATATTTGTTGATCTATCTTTTGAACCACTGCTCGGCCCACTTTGAAATTTTCAGACAACTTTTGGCATTGAAAAAGACATGCTGTGTAAAAATTTCAGCTAATTCGATCAGGGCACTTTTTTGTTACTGAAGATTTTCCAAGATTTTTCACCAAAACTGCAGTTTCGCGAGGCACAAAAAATGGCAAAGAATTATTTTCAGAAATTTCAAAGAAAGACGCGAAACTTTTGTATGAGAACTTTTTTCATTGCTCATCTGGATTTCACACTATGTTGGCTTGAAAAATCCAAAAAACGCTAAAAGCTGATTATTTGACCAGCTGTAGTGAAAAAATACTTGGTCAGAAAAATCTGAAAAAATTCACAGTCAATCCTTTCAACGTGTACTTCCACTGTTCAAAAGGGCAAACAGATCAAAAGGGGTCAGGGAAATCGACCGGTCGATTTGACGTGGAATCCCCCATATGTATATTCTCCGAAGAAAAATATTCCTGTAGACGTATATAAAGGAACGGCATGAGCAGATGCTACGCGAAAAGAGATTGGTGGTGAAATTGCATCTTAAAAATATGATCCGACTTCATTCTACCAAACTCAGCTATACCAGCCCTCTTTGAGGTTCGCCCGATAGATTCCTATAAAGAAAATGAAGAAGGGAAAGACAGAAAAAAAAGAAAAAGAGGAAAATATCTGAAGCTATTTTCTCAATTTAAATTTTATGAAAAAAAAAGTTTTTCCTTTTTTTTTTTTAATTTGTTTCTTCTCTTTATTCTCCCGACCACTAATAATTTATCTCTATATAGAAACACAGATCTTTTTTTTCTTTTTTCCTTTTTTACCAAATCGTGGTATAGTAAATGTCTTTTAAAGCGATTAACTTTTCGTCTGTGCACCACAACCCCGATAATAAAAGGAGGAGAAGCGTTTCGGGGTCTGAATCGATTTTCTTATACCAACTTTGCGGATATGCTAGAGCGAGAGGGAGATAGTCTTTCGAGAGAATCTGCCCGCATTATAAATGGGATTGATATACGCTCGACTTCTTCGTGCACTTTCTTCTTTTTTCTACTGTTTTTTTTTCTCTTCAGTTTTCTTTCTTCTTTTACTTTTTAGTCACTTTATCAATTTTTACTAGAAAATTCTTTTTCAATTTTTCCATCTTCTTATTCTTCTTCGCTCTATATAACTACCACTAGTCTCGGTACTTACTCACGGTTTCTTTCATACTTGCAGAATTCGATTTATGTACCCAGTAGATATACTTCCATTACATCGCTATCCACCCATAGACAGAAATATTATTTACAAATCATTGAGTTACTCCACTCTACTCTACTCTACTAAGTAATTGTTACAGCCAACGAATACCTTTCAAATATTTCTTCAATATAAGATTTCAATCCGAGATAACAAACTCATCGAATATCCCAAACAAAAGGTGAAAAAAGTTTATTCAACAAAATCTGATGAGATAATAACGCGATTTCACGAAAAATCGTTAAATCTGATCAGATACTCGTATATCGGATCCGATCTTGTTTGAATCTGAATAAATCTGATAAAATAATATGATCAGATGTGACGATTCGAGGGTGATAAAAGAGGTACTTTTCCTATCTCGACGGGATCTTCGTATCCGGAGCGCATGTGTGTGCCAGATTTGTGTCTTACGGCGGGTGCAGTTTGAGGGCAGACAGTAAAACGCCTGGAGACGCGTCGCGTCGGGTGCTCAGACCCAGAAGAAACGAATTCCGCGTTCGCTGTACGTGGGCAGCGATTCAAATACCCTACCTACCTCTCCACTTTTCTCAAAGTTTTCACTTTAATCAGGGAACATCAAAGGGTGCGGGCGTTCCCTCTCGAGTGTTTCATTTTAGCTCTCTCCTATTTCAAGACTAGCGAACGACCGGGGTAAACCGTTCTTCTTTTTTTCCCCCCCTTCTTTTTGAAAATAATTTCTTAAACCTACCGTCTCGACTGCTGTAAAACATCGCGGGGGGCAGTGTGCCGCTGAAAATGAAATAAAGTAGGATTTACACCGGGTGGTTTTTAGATCCTCCATATACCCCGCGAACCAAGAGCCCTCCGGCTATTTTACGACTCGTGTTTCGAGTGCATGCTCGCGCTGACCGTCTCTAACTACACTTTACATCCTTTCGCTTCGCGGTTACCCATCATTAACTCCGCGAGCGTAAAACCGAAAATTTAAATAATCGCTAAAATCCCGAGTTTTCTATATCCCTAACTACAAATCTCTACGGGTTTAGAGTTGTACTGCGAAAACAGTAAAACATCGGTAACGCTGAACCAGACTACATCCACCTGTAATTAGAGCTTTTTAGAACGTACGCGGTGGCCGCGGGATGCCGCCCCCTTCACCTCACCCTCAACCGTTGGAGGTTAATTAGGAGCTAACCGCACACTGCTGCTACTGCCGCATGTCACTTTAGAACTGACGTCAGTTACATACGGACCTCAGAAACCCCTTCGGCACTGCATTATCACAGGCCTCTGCGTATGCCACATCCGACATTCGCCCCGACGACGTGGTCCGATCCCATAAAAAACGTTATCGGATACGCTCGTGTCTGATTTCAACTAAAAACTTTGCTTTGCTAGAAAGCAGAACAGAGAGGCGTCGATTGGATAAAGTTTTTGGAAATCGGTACAGATATTGAAAGATATCGTCGGTAGTTTTTCCGAGGGGTTCGGGTTTGTAATTGAGTGGGATTGAGAAAGATAGAGGGAAGAATTGTAGCGGAGGTGAGAATTATCGCCACTATGTGAAATTGGAGGATCGATAAATTGATAGTCGAGCAACAAGAGGGTTTTCCGGGTCGGAGTGGCTCAGGTGGACCAACAGATTGGACTCTATAGAATATAGATGGTCTTCCTATACCCGCGCCCGGAGGTGGAAGGTAAAGTTTAAACTTTCCTTCCCCGATCCGAGGCTAAGTGAGTTCTTTGTAAAAGTCGTTATTTCGTAGGGTCGACCTGAATCCGAAAGTTTATGCACCTAAATCCGCGTCGAAATATCAACTTTTCCGTAAGAATCGTTCGCTGAACGTCCGTCGAATTGATTGGAAACCGAGAGTTAAATTAGTCTTTTGATCACGCCGGCGTAAAGAAAGGGGGAGACCGCACCGAGTCCGGGGTCAAGTCCGGTCTGCAGTATTTCTACCAATTAACGGTCTAAACTCAATTAAACTAGATTGTAATCTAGGTACATACGTAGGTACCGACGCCGACGTTTCAACGCGAGTCGAGGTGGAACTCGAGCGCCCAAAGAGCCAAGGGGACAGCCTAGATGAGCCGAATCGGAGGTTACCCCGCTTAGCATAGGTTAAGCCTAGGGTTTATCCCCCTAAAACCCGCCGGATAACTGGGTACGGTAACTTTGCCCCGTCTTTTACAGCGAACTCGATGCACGCGGATTACGAATCGCGAAACCATTTGCGAAATTAGAAATCGAACTGGCGCCCCTTTCGCTCATCTTCCCACCCCCGTATCTCTCCGAGGGTCTCTTCTACGCGAAAAACTGTCACCAACTTTTTTGTAGAGAATTTAAAAAGCTCGAAAATCGTTCCGAGTCATTGTTCACCTGGGAACAACGGGAAGCGAGATATCGGCGAAGAATGACATTTTTGCAATTCGTATCGATTAAAAATTCTGGGAATTTTGTGATATAAAATAATAATTGAAATATGTTTTCCGCCTCGTGGATCTGTGGCTCCACTTCTACCCTCCGACGTTCGTTCGGTGATTGACGGATGTTCGATACCCTGCATACCGCCGTAGCGTCACGTCCCGGTGATATGTAAATGTAAATTTGAAAATCGCATAGTTGAAAATCGCGTAGGTTGATTGAATAAATTCGTTCAGTATCCGCGGATGCCGAGCCGCGGGTGCGGAATAGTAGATTAATCATCTCTTTTTCCTCCTCGACGATAGTTTATCGCATATCCAATTGATTATCTGATTATCTGAAAACAAATATACTAAAATTAGGATCTGATTCCAATTGAGTTAAAGTTTCGGCGAAGCAATTAGGATGAGAAACTCTTGGGCACTGGGGCGGGGCTCGGGAGTTAGTTAACCCTTATTTAGCCCGAAAACCCCCGAAATCTGATTACCCAAGACGTGCTTCACGGTTTAAACTACAAAATAGCTCATACCAAAACCAGCTTCTACTTTATTTTACATCCTCTAGGTACAAACTACCGAATACAATCCAATTTAAACAAATTGTCAATAAAATGGTATCATCTGATCCGATTTGACAACATTTCACGTTTATTGGATCAACAATTTTTTTAAAATGAGAACAAAATTCATCGATCTGATCAAATTTCACTTACAATTGGGTACTGTATAAATGTTTTGATCGGTTTTTCTTTGTTTCTTTTTTCTACCGAATAACAGAAAATCGTGAGAATTCGATTCCAATTTATCTCCGAGCTACATGATTTTTTGTTATTCTTCCTCTTCTGTTTTCCATACGTGAATATAAATCTTGAATAATGTTGGTGCAGGGGTTTTTCTCTAGGATTCAAATCACCTCGTTTTAAATCGATTTCGAATTCTCTCTTAACGGCCACCCCGCGGAACGTTTGAACGGTAGGGGTTTCGGTAATAGCTTCAGATATACGAGCCACGTAAGAGAGAACCGAAGTCGTCGCATGTGTCGCCACAGGTGAAGAAAATCGTCAAAAATTGCGGGGATCCAACTGTGATCAGTTCTTTTGACGAAACGAAATGGTTTAATTGCCAATATCGTTGATCAGATTCGTTTTTTCGTTTTATCGTTTTTTTTTTTTAAATATCCCACAGAGTTTCTTTGATCGTTGGAACCTCATTTGAAGAGTGAATTGGATTTCGATTTCCCGCAGCGTTGCAGCACTAGCGAAAATAAAACGATTTTAAAAAATGTCTCTTCCTCCTTGAAATATGTTCACAGGATGAAATGCTCGTCCACAACTCATCGGCGAAGATAATCATCTCGAATCAGAGTCTCGCTCTTCAAACCGTCACTCGGACCAGCGCCGGACTCTACGTTTGCGCGGCTAGCAATTCGCTTGGCGAAACGAAAAGCGAGGCTCTACCCTTCAGGGTGAAATGTAAGCAATTCGATACTCATTAATATTTCGTTTGCCACGATATTGGGAGCCGGTAATTGGAACAATCCTTGATTAATTTCATTTCCCATCCGATCAGATATTGTCGAATCGAATCGCGGCAATATCTGATTGTATCTGATCAGATACGGTGCAGTGGGTTAAAAATGACGGCAATGCAGGCGCCGACACAAATGTGTACACAGGATGCAAGTGGCCCTGAATAATTGAAGAGTACTTATATTATACTATGAGCTTGTGAATATTTGACATCCAATTTCCGGTTGACGGTAAATATTCTTTTTCTCGCATGCGTTCGCAGTAGGTGGAAGCGGAAATTCAACCAAAATCGAGCGCGAGGCTCAATTTTTCTCCACTTTTATCACCGGGTTTTTGAGGGTTCGAGTCTCGTTCGAGGCAACGCGAGTAATTCAGCTCGAAATTCTACTCTGTGGGTTAGGTGGCGACCCGCAATTTTCCGTCAATTTTTTATCAACCGCTACAGAAGCGGTGCGCTATTCTGCCGTTTTTTTCGTTTACGCACCGTAAACACCGTAAATTCACCAGTGCGGCTCGAATCAGACGATATACCTCCGCATCTGTTGCTCGACAATTTCGGCGAAGAGGACGCGGGAAAGTTTTTCTTATCCGCTGCCTGGATACGTGACGACCTCGACGGGCCAAAAATACGTATGCGGGCTTCGCGACTGGACCGGGTCCTATACGGATAAACTTTTTGTCGGGGTTGACGAAAATGGCTCTTTTTATTGTTAGATGGAAAAAAATGTACTTTCTCATCGCCGCCGCTCAAAAGTTTGAACATAAACTGATCGTAAAATTGACAATGTGAAAATTGATATAGTTAAACGATAGACACATACGTGACCGGAAAAATGTATCGTAGAGAGTCAGAAGAGAATGTTGATCGAAGGTTGTTTCGGGCCGGTCGGCTAATCGCGAGTTTATCAACTCTGCAAATCTCTAGCAGAATTTCTCCGAATTATACGTCCTGAGTTTAACGATATTCAAGGTTCACTGCTAAACGGAGCTTTGCTCGGAAAATCCTCAATTTCGTGGTTTCCAAGTTTGCTTTTCGTTAAATTAGGCTCGGTCGCGTACAAGTTTAAAACAAAAAAAATCTGAAACCCCTAAATCGTAAATTTATTCATTCCAAACTCAGGGATCGTCATGTTCGGTGTTGTTTTCGCCGTCAAGCACACCCGAGGGAATCGTCACCTGTTACACCCTCTGATATTTCCCATGAAAATATCAAGCTCCGTAGCCTGGAACCGTCACACAATGATGAAAATTCGTCAAATTTTACAGTCGCTCCGGTCTGCAGAGACGACCGGATCATCGTGGTCGGAGCGTCGCGAGGCGAGTCTCTCGACGTCGTCTGCAGGGTCGACGCGCATCCCCCGGCCCACAGCTTCAGGTGGAAGTTCAACAACAGCGGCGAGACTCTCGAGGTCGCGTCCGGCACGCATTCCGTCGACCCCTCGGGAGTCAGCACCCTCAGGTACACCCTCGCAAAGGAGAGGGACTACGGGACGCTCAGCTGCTGGGCCGACAACGCCGTAGGATCGCAGACCAAACCTTGCCTCTTCCAGCTCGTCGCTGCTGGTGAGTTTCACTCTTGCAGATTGGAGATCATGAAAGATATCAGAAGATTTTTTAAGATACTAGAGATTTCTGAAGATACTGCGATATGTGGGTGGCGAATTTTCGCTCTCCGCTCCCGAGTTTCCTCTTTGTTTTTCTTTATCACTGTACAAACGTTCCGCGCCTATTAAACGGGGTGTATATTTAGTTGTAATTGGCATGCCTAACGGGTATATGCTCGCGGTGAAGTTGGTTGAGCAAATCTATACAGGATTTCCCGCGTTTCCGTCTCCGCTTCCTTACTTTGTCATACGCGCAGTAAAGGCAAGTGCGGCTCATCGTTTGAGTTAACTCGGTGACTTTTCAAACTCTGCTACTGATTATCGATGCTTTTGAAAAGAAAAAAAAACTCGTTCGCACACAAGTGACTCCAGTTTCTTTTTTTTTTCGTTAATCCTCGACCCTTTTCAGCCCCAGGAAAAGTTCTCGGTGTATGAAACATGAAAATCGCACGGTTTTAACAAATCGAACTTTATAATCATTTCCCGGATTATTTTCGCCATAGTTTATAAAGCCCTTTCATGAACTTTTAACGAGTGTATATACATATTATGGATTAACGTTTGTGGACAGAGATGGAGGTTCGTCGATATGCAGATTCGCGGCTCGGACCTCCGGGGGTGGTAATTTCCAATACACGCAAATATCAAAATTCACGATTTTAGAACAGAGAACGATTATTCGATACGCTTGTCATTAATAACGTTCGTTCGACAAATTATCACCCCCTTCACATATAATTTCAGGTAAACCCTCGCCGGTTCGAAATTGCTCTCTGGCGAACCAGACGTACACCAGCGTCGAGGTCCACTGCGTCCCCGGCTACGACGGCGGACTCCCCCAGCGCTTCGTTCTCGAGGTCTTCCACGGCGACGTCGACTTCTTCACGAACACCCAGCCCCTGTACAACGTGTCGTCCAACGACGAGCCGGTCTTCTCGCTCGCCGGTATCGAGGCGACGGTCGACGCCGGCGTCCACGTCGCCGTCTACGCCGTAAACGCCAAGGGGCGAAGCACCGCCGTCATACTGAGCGAAGTCACCTTCAGGGACGCGGAGAAAAGGACCGGTGAGCTTTCACCGATATTGTTATCCGGTGTTTAGGGATAGATTAGCAATCATACAGATTGGACCCGCGGGAGCCCACTCTTGTAAAAGTGGGTGGTGTCGGAAGAGGGATTCGGTAAGTAAGACGAATCACCTCGGCGAAGGTTTCTCGCCGATAAGACTCACGCAGTTATTGATTTTTCGATCTCAATATACACGGACTCGACTCTTTTCTTCGTTTTTTTCTTTCGGGTCGACAATTATTTTCGAGATTCTCGTTTTCTTTAACTTTTTTGTATATCGATTGGGGCTCCTCGAGGCGTGACTCTGACTCCTCGACGCTTTATTCTCGCATTCATGTTATTCAATTATTCTGTATTTGTTATGCATTATCATAACACTTTGCATATCACGCTCGTAAGAGTGGGTACCTCGGGTAGCTAGTATCGCGGGGTTTGAGGATGGATATTTTATACGATTTCAAGCTTCGCGCGACGCCGCACACCACTCAATTCGAGAAACGGTTCAGGGGTCGTTCAACCACCCCCGACACTGTGATCTGTCAATCTCGAACCAGCTAGTCACACATTTTTCGTAACCCCAAAATACCTCGTCTTACAAATATCCATTATTAGTCTCTCGTCACGGCCAGATAGAAACAAATTTAGGATCTAGCGAAATAAAATGACCATGAACTGGATTTCAAAGACGATATTAACGAAAAGAAGAAGAGACTGTACGTTTTTCAAGAGTTGTGTAAAGTTGAACATCCGGCTGTTTCAACAATCGTGGTTTGCGCTTTTCTTCTCTTCTTTCACTCTAATATTTTTCTATCGTTTCCTTGTTTTCTCTTTTTTTTTTTTTAGCCCACTTGGGAAAGAAGGTCCCATTGGCAAACTAAGAATGTCAACAACCGGAGAGGTTTTTTTTTTCTCATACTCACAGAGAATAAAACGAAATCGAATTCAGAACGAGGGGTTTCTTAATTCAACAGAAAATCTTGAAGGGTTAAAGTTTTCTTGGGTTAAAACTTTTAATTAGTAACCCCTTCTCCCCTAACCGTGAGATAATTGAACAACCATAACCGACCCACAATCTCTATCTCTCCCTCTCTTTTATTCCGATGACGATCCAAAAACTTTTGGATCCCTTTACAAGCTTCGGTTACAACGAGACCGAAAACGTAATCGTAATTGGGGGATGGATACATAATAGAGAGATATTCCCAGGGTTTTATCGTATATGAATAAAATGAATAAAATGAATAAAATGAATAAAATAACGAATGTTGTAGAGGTAAACAGGGTTATGGGATGAACTATAAACCTAGATACAGTAGTAAAGGCGTCTGGATCTCGACGGACCCGGAGGTACGAGTGTGAAGAGAGATATGGGTTTCGAGGAAAATACGAACATAAATTTTTCCCTCTTCTTCTTCTACTTCTTCTTCTTCTTCTCCTATTCAATATTTCTCACTATCCATAGCCCAATAGCCGCGGCCGTTTTCAACATCGCGCGCAGGGTGCAAAAAATATCACTTTTCCAGGAGGAATAACCGAACGTTTGGAATAATACGACGCTTTACACCGTATTTTATAGGCTCGGGGTGGCATGAAAGGGAGAGACGGAGACGGAGACGGAGACGGAGACGGACACCTTCGTCGAGGTCCATACCCACGGGTTATACATCACAGTCACACAGATAACCGAACCGAACGCTGCCCTTTCCATTGTCCGTTTTAACCATCGTTTATACCGATATGACGGCTGATCTTTGCCCCCTTTTCGCATACCCACGCAGAGGCATCTCGAACTCGAACGGGAGCTCGAACCCCCTCAAACTTTTCAACAATCGAATTTCGATCTTTCCTCTTCTTCAGATAAAAATAGACGAGCAAAAGAACTCGAATACTTTTGTACGATTGAACTTTGTTTCTCGTTCAACGGTATTCGGACGGGAATCCGGTAGATAGGTAGGTACGGCACTCTGGTTAAACGGTTCTAAAGAAAATTGTTTTAGAAAAGAGATAAAGCGTTTACCTCTCCCCCCCTTCGCCCTCGTCAACCCAAAAAGAGGAGGAGAAGAGGAAAAACGGGAAAAAAGTCAAATTGCAATTGAAAGAAGAGAGACATGGGAAATAATTCAAACTGTTTTCAAGTCCATTAACAAATCACCTCGGTCTAGTGTAGAAAAAGCGAGGAGCGAAGTGAAGTGAAGTGAAGTGAAGGAATAGAGAAAACTATTCGATCGGGAGGGAATCAAATACGTTTCCCCCGTCAATGTGATTCGAATTGATGCAGGCGCGGCCGAGAAGTTTCGGCCCTGCTCGTTCATTTTGTAGCTTTTCCTATCCCCGAACTGCGATACCATCGCATCCGCAGGTTATCGAAGAAAAGTTCAATCAGTCGTAGTGCTCCGTAACGTTTTTCGTACCACCATCCGTCTACCAAATTCTAACAGGATTTTACAACCGTTTTGGATTCGGATTCCTCGATGAAAAACGAGACGATCTTGTCCAGACGCGAATATCCTCAGATTCGTACTTTTCAAACTGTACCGAGTTGAATTCTGACCAATCGCCGAGCTCCCCGCGACCGTTATTCGCCGCGAGCGACGCCGATTGGCTCCGCTTCCGAACTACCGCTATTCAAAATCTATCCGTCTCTCGATTTTCGTTCAAATACAAAATCTGTCCAGTTTTTCACCGAGCATCGACTCGATAGAACGCGAATTCTGTACCGTATAGTTGAATCGACGAAGAGAATCAAAGTTCCCAATTTCGGTTTCAGTTTTTGAGGGAACGTTAATTCTTCCCTACCTCCTCGGCGGCGTGCCTCGGGAAGTTATATAAAATTTCAATAAAGAAGAATACAAGGACCCTCCGCTCCGCTCGGCTCGGCAGAATGCGGGGACTAGAATATTTCCTCATATATATAGGTTTGATAATAACGCGGGCTGTTGGACTACGTGCGGGAAATCTAGGAGCAGCCACGCACGGTGCAGGCGTAAAGGCATTGTTAAAGGGGATTTCGGTACAAAGCCCTAGCCTCACTCCGGGTCCCAAAAACAACCCTTTGTCTAGGTAATACCGCTAATGCCTCCTCTCGACACTCTCTTATAGGTCGGTTTCGAGACCCACGCGCGCCCTCGAGGATATTATCTTCCGCGGTATTACCCTGTCTCTTAAATTACCTTATCTAATATCCAAAATCTTCTCGGGACGTTATTCGTTTCCCTCTGCACGTTGGAGTGAGGAAATCGTTCCTCTTCTTCTTCTTCTTCTTCTTCCATTGACAATCTCGCGATCGTGACGTGGGTCTGACAAATGCGAAATATTGTTCGACCTCGGCGCATATATATTTTCAGCGAATTTCAAATGCAGCTTACGGCATGCGTCTACCGTCCTGATATTTTCCCGTTTCTCGGTACGTTCGGTACACGGTACCGAGGAGGAAAGGCAGCCAGTTGAACCTCGAGATTTCTGAACCTCTCGATTGAATTTATTTTCGGTGCCGCAACCACTCGGCCAGATTCTCTCGCCTCTATGTCATCCCGGAATGCGATAAAGTCGAAATTCATTTCGCAAGCCCCCCGTGTAATTGTTTTTATTTGGGTGTAGATACAGAGAGGGAGCTTTGCGATCAAGAATTCGCAGGTAACGTGGCGGGGTTGAATAATTTCGGGTAACGGTGCCCCGCGGAAACTGGAATTAAGGGAAATTACCTCATGAAGGAAACGAGATAACGTGGAAACCGTCGAGAGGGAGGGGACGGTGTAATAGAGATAGAGGCGACGGGAACCGGTGAAAGAAAAAGGGACCGAACCTGTCCTCGGAGCCGTATCTCTTCGCCATTCGACCTCCAATTTCTGATAAGCTCTAGCAATTGGCCAAAACTCTGACCAAAAAATGGAAAACGACTCGTCACTCTTCGCCCATTGTTGCCAGAGTTCGATATACATATAATCGTGAAAAGTGTCGAGGGGTTAACACAAACTTGGTTCGGGTAAATGGTAATTGACCGGCATTCAGAGTTGGATTCGGTTTGTCAGGGAAAAGCTGAGAGCTGTCCGGCCCTCAGGAGTTTCAAATGATTAGGGTTTCAGGGATTAGTCCGCAGGTAGGGGCGGCCAAGTTGGCTTCGGGGCTCAGGCTAAGCCCTTCTCTCTTGGCCGACTTGAACAAACCGCCAAACCTCTACTCTCTCGGTCTCTCCGCGTATCCAACGGTAATCGTTATCGGGTGTCGAAATTCGTCGTCGCGTCCTTGTTTCCCGAAAACATAAAAACCCGGGAGGCGACCCTACGTCTTGACTGAATTAACAAAGATATTTATCTTGGGTTACAATCACCGGAACCCCTTCCTTGAATCTGAATCAGGAGAATTTCTCCGTTTATTTATTTAACCCTTAAATCCCGAGACGCAATTAAGACCCGGGATTCGAGGTCTGCTCTAAATTGCAGATTTTTACCGCTAAATATTCGGAAAAATTTATCGACGCTGTCACCGTGTTGCAGGGCAACACTCCGGGATGGCGATGTCGCCGCTTATCGGAGTCGCCGTGGGCGCCGCCATCACTCTCGGCTCGGTCGTGCTCGTGGTCATGATAAGGGCGCGGAGGGAACGGGTCGCGAAACCCAGGCACGAGAAGACGGCCGACATCAGCGAGCTTCCAAACTCTCAGCAGTACCCGATGCAGAACGTACAACCGACCATCGACTCCGATCCGGACGTCATTCCAAACAAGTTCGGTAAGTGTCGCGTCCAGTCGCTAAGTGACCGATGGTTTACGGGTAAATTTTTGTTCTCCTAGAAGGTAACCTGGTCGAAGTGAGCCCACCGAGTTATCCCTGTCCGGTTGGCTACCCACCTGGACAATGGGTAACGCCGGGTCCGACCCCGAGTATAGACGAATTGTGTCAGAAATTTTCGGGCCGACCCACGGAGCTGAGGCTCCCCTCGAGAAGTACCATCCCCTGTATGCCGGGGGTGGTCGTGTGCTCCGGTCACGCCGGCCAGGGTGTTATCGTGGCCGGTGAATGCCTCGACGGTGAGGCTATTAAGAGACGTTTAATGGCGAACAGACTTCCCGAAAGTTGTGTCTAGGAATTAAGCCTCGATTTATTTTCTTTCATCGTCACTTCGAATATACATATTTCCTGCCATAAAATCGACAACGTCACAAGTTTTCAATTTTATTCTCATTCCGTTATCATTTCCGAGGCACGTTTTGGAATTTCGGAATAAATGAAAAACACTCGAGTGAGGTGTGAATGAGAATGAGAACGAGACCTGAAAAAATTTAGAGGATGGCAATCTTGATTCCATTATACGGAACACGCGAGCCTCCCGCCTCGTTTATACGTTAAACATGAGAGGGGGGAAAAAACTAGAAAAGTCGACAAATTTATACTTTATATCTTATTTATTCGATACATAAAAGAAGAAGAAGAATAAGACGACGAGAAACACAGCTCAAACTGTTCCAATATTTGTATAATAAATGAATGAATGAATGATGAATCGTCGTAAGTTATCATTAAACTACATAACAATAAGAGAACGATACAAGTGAAGTGTTTGGTGATCGTGCAAAAATATCCTTCAACTATCATAAAGAAAAAACAAATCTACCAAAGAAACATGAAAGAGAAATCGCCTATATGATTTTTTCTTTACATATTATATGAACATGTGTGAACCGATTTTCGGTTGGAAATTGAAAAGAATAAATTGTTATTTGTTAGTTACTATATATATATATATGAGGAAAAAAAATTGAAGAAAAGTATATATATATTGTATCAATGTATATAATTGTTATAAATCTTTACAGCCGTCAGATCGATAAACGATTTAGGGTTTAGGTATTAATTATAGATATATATATATATATATATATACAAAAGACAAAAAAAAAACAAAAAAAAAATGTGCGTCCCTCTCATTATTTGTTAATTCATTTTTAAAAGTAATCAAAGTATCAAATTGAAAGCAAGGTGCGAGGATAAATGTGAACGTGATATATCTAGGTAAATATTATTTATCAGAACATATATATATATTATATATATGTACGATTTAATAAGAGAAAAAGAGTATTAACAAAAATCTGTAAATATTTTCATCGTAAACGTAATGAAAAAATACGTCCTATAAATAATTGATTACTTGATAAATGAATAAAAAATTACTACGATGATCGCGTTCAAACGAATAATCATCACCTGTATCATCATCGATTGTATAGAAAGAAAAAAAAAGAAAAAAGATTCTGCATATCCTATCGTCTCATATCACATCATCATCCCTAGATATTATAAACGAAAGAAATAATAATAATAAAAAAAAAAAATAATAATAATGATCATTATTATATAATAACTAATGATAATGTATATAAATATATACAGTCTGGATTTAATTATTATTAATAAAAAGGAGGAAGAAAAGAAAATTACTGTTTGACTGTCAATATATAAAAAAAAGAAAAAAAAAGAAACGTCATCATCAATGTGTGTCATCCTTGTACCCCTCAAAAAAGAAAAATGAAATAAAAACTACGAGAGGATTTTTCCAGTTAAAGGTAAGAGAATATGATTAACATGTTATTTTCGAAAAACTAGTTGACCGCGATTTTAATTTCCTCGTAGTATGATATTTCTTCTTTATTCATCCGGTGGTTTTATATATATATAGGTTGTATATGCATGAGATCGAGGCGTGTAGGTAGCAGGTAGCCGGAGAACGTGAAGGATTTGAAATTTAACGAAATGAAATTTTCAACCTCAAAGATATTTCTGCAAATGTAATATCATATCCCTTACCTTATATATCATATTAGGTATATACCTATATACTCAACCTTTAAGCTGCTCTTTACTCGACGTCGCGTCGCTCCTCGCTTTCACCCCACGAACCCCGACCCCTTTTCGACTTCCCCGTTTCCCGTTTCCCATTTCGACGACAAAAGTAGGTCGAAGGTTTCCTTGCTACATCGGAATTACAAGACTTGGAAATAACGGATTCATCAGCTAATCATAGTCCTGGTTTGACCAAAAACATTCTGTTTTTCAGACTTTGAGCCTCTCAGTTATTGAGTAGAAAACAATGCTTCACGTCCTCTTATCGTAGGGATGAAGATAATTTTAGAATCCAAGACGCTGATTGTGATACAAACCGAAGGGGAGAGACTCTTATCTCTAAATTGTGTAAATAAGTCAGCATTCCGTCGCGCAGGTATCTGGATAGCAAAAAATTGTCCAATCTGGGAATGGATGCGGGTCTACAGTCTCGACGGTGATGTGTGACGCGACGGTGACCTGCCCAAGACGACTGTGCGGTGTGACGGTTGATAAATGACGAAAAGAGACAAAAAGACGCGGTTGTGGTGTTGTGACAAACGAGAAATATACCGAGAAAAGTTGGAAGAGGGGGGAGAAAACGGCAAACGACAAACGACAAACGACACGCGAACAAACCCTGAACAAAAATACAAGAAAAGAAACGGGGAAAAAAAAAATTGCTCCGCGCTTTGGCACACGCTCTAAGTCAAACAGCACAGGGTCGAGATCGTTCTCCGTTATGACGACATCAAACGATCGTCACGACGATAAAGGAATTAGAAACCCGGGTAGAAACGGTCTCCACTGCACCGAGAAAATAAATTTACTATTTTTAAAACGCCTGGATCAATTTGGAAAAACTTTTTATTCACAAGGTGGAGAAATCAAGCTTCCGAGCTTAGATTTCATTCAACGTTGAAATGAAAAGATGAAAAAGAACTGGATCACAGGGAGATTCGGGAATTTCTTTTCTCTCTGGTTTTAAGATTCTTTGGAAATACTAGTGCGAATTCCCGAATCTGCTTACTCTGGTCAGAGGTCAGGCCCCAGGGCAGACGAGGGTGTCGTAAAGATCGCTTAAGATGCAGCCTCGTAGTTTTCCCCGGAGGGCCTCTGCCCCGCGCTCTACTATACCCGGAGCAAAAAAATGAATGATACTCGCCCGGAATCCCAATCCTCGGTCAAAGATAATATACGTCAGTTGTGAGAAATATACCGTCTCTCCTCTGCCCTGAAATATACTAATGAATTTTCTATACTCGAAACTTTGGATTAACGTTCTCGTTGTTAAAGTCATTTAAAGGTACGTGGAAACGTATTTCAGTGAGAGATTGATTAATCGTCGAGGGCTTGAACATTGCGGATCACTTTTTTCACAGAACGTTTTTTTTCTTCGATTCGTCGAAGACGATAATTGCAACGACGATATCGCTTATCTCTTTTAATTTGAAAATCGATAACAATTTATACACCGAAGTTGAGAAATTTGTTTTGATTATTTTCAACTCTCTGTCTCCCAATTCCGTCTCGCTCACTCTTCGAGTGGCTGATTGCTTTTTAATTACATTAAAACGCTTCAGCTCCGGCGACGATTCGCAAGCCAAAGGGAAATTTCACCCCTACCGACCACTTCAATTGTCACTTCACACTTTACAGCATGAATGAATTTAAACAAATTAATGTAAACTCGACGGTTTAAACTCGACGAATCGGAACAGTCTTCGAATTATAAAAAACTATACGAAAATATCGGACAATTTTATCCTTCGGATCGATTCACAAATCATTTGATTGACATTCACGCTATAAAATTAACTAATTCACAAGATATTCGGTTCATTTGACTACTTTTTTATCATTTTTAATCCCCCCGGTTCCAAGGGGCTGATGTTCGTCGGTCGGATTACAGGGGAATAAAACGTCGTAGATTTTCTCCTCGATTATCACAGGCACCCCGATCGCTAAGCCGACTATTCCCAGAACCGATCTGTTGTAGGCGTCCAGCAGAGCGTATTTCGCGTTATCCAAGTGCGGGAGTTTTGTCTGAAGGATAATTCGAGTACGATGAAAATATCTGTGATAATTAATCATTCGTAACGAAACCCACGTCTCTCAGATCGACGACTTCCTCGAATGCTGGCGACACTGTGAACATAATCCGGCGATAAAGTCCCTCGGATTCTTGACCATCGCCCCAGAAACCCTCCGCCCTTGTCCAGTACACGAGACCAGCGAATATCGCAGACTTCATCAGATTGTTCACCCAGCGATACAACTTTCTGCCAAATGTATCGGGCGGCAGTTTTTGCGGACACTCGCAGACCTTTTTTTTTTGTCAAACAAAAATAACTAACGACTGTTTCTGCGGATACCAAATTTCGGACAAGAATATTGAGAATCTATCGAGCGCGAAAACACATTCGGCAAAAAAATTACTTCCGGTGGCAGCGTCCTTTCCATGTCCCTTCTGGTGCAGATTCGTATCGGCACGGATCTGCACGATGTTTTATACGGTGTTTGGTTAGATTCCGGACACGGATCGGCCACGTCTGCGCTGATCAGCTTCTGAACCTGATGAGGACGAGGGCAGGTCTTGGGCTGGGCGAGGTTTATCGTGTGGGCGATGCACTTGGCGCTTCTCCTCATCTTCGGTTCCCTTTTCCGCACACCAGATACTAGACAATTTTGAATAACGGGGTTGTACAAGTTCACTGCGGATTTTCAATCTCTACTGTTTTGAACGTAGCTCCGAAAGAGGTCGATAAGCGAGCCCTCATATTTTTATTCACCTACCCCGCGATCATACGCGACTTTGAATAATTCCGAATCGACGAGGACATATGACTTGTCAATTTTCGCCGTCTCACAAGCACACGTTGTCTTCGGTCGATATTCAAATCAAAAACGTTTACCTCCACATCGAGGTAGTACGTTCCCATATCCCTCACAGTCGACTGCACCGCGTCTTCTACATTAGTCAACGTTTCCACCCCTCGATACAGCGAGAGATAAAAATGTTGGACAAAAAAATCTCCTTCATGATCGACGTCGATACGTCAATTTAGCGAAAGTGCTCGGAGAGTTTCTGACATTAAGAAGAACGGGTTCATTATTTCTAGATAGATGCCGTGTATATTCCTCATTAGCTGTGTTGCGGATGCAATACTAGACGCATATTCCGATAAACCCTCTGCGCAGAATTTCCGCAGAGCAGACAATTCCCCGTTATTACTCCAAGATCATAATTACTTTATAATTAGGGAAGCTGCGCCGGGTACGGAGGATCATTCCGATTATGATTCTGATTCCTGCAGCCTGCAGCTAGCTGACGGAAGAAACGTTGGAAAAAAAAGGTACGAAATGAAGAGATGAAAAAGGAGAAACATCCCCGTCCGCACGACTGGCTTCGGGGGGTTCACTACGCGATGTTCGGTGAAAAGGAAATTAATTATTCAACTAGAAATACTGTACATGATAAGGAACTGCCCGGAGTAACGAGCTAAAACAACTTGTTCAAACTTTTTTCATATCGATATTTAATCGGTTCTCCGATGCAACGAGAGGACTTCAATCACTGGGAACCGTTCCTTTTGTTCGGTCGAAAAGGTTTTCTATCAAGTATACTTGATCAGATTATGCGAGTCTACGTGGAAAAATTCTATTCGGAATGAATTCGAGTCGCGATATCTTTCGAGGTTCCGGTTATTCCGTTAAAATTGTAGTAGGTAGAACTTTTATCAAGTTTTTCCCTGACCTATGATTTTTGCCGAAGACCGAGGATCGCGATCCGCAGAAGCGATATAGGAAACTAATTTTCGCGATATTGGTTTTACGAAATTGGTTATTGATGTTCTTTCGATGGCTGCCCTACCGCGCCCCGCGAACCCCGATCGCGATCCCATACTAATAACTCGGAACCGGCGGAAGGGTGATTATCTCCGACCTTAAGTTTTCAGCCCGAGCCCGACCACCGCGGTCTACGAATTTCGTTTCTCGTTTTTTAATACAAAGTCCGCATAGCTGCACCGCAGGAAAAAGCGGAAAAAGCGGAAAAAGTTCTTCGAGCCAAAAACTACGACGACCCTTATTCCGTATCAGAGTGCAGCTACCGACAATTGACAAATATATTTCACTGTGCACGCTTCTTTTTTCTTTTATCTCCTTCCTTTTTTGTTTGCAGAAACCAGTACCGGTCGAAATAGTAGTTGGCCTTCTGGACTACGTCCAAAACATTATTTTTTTTTCACCTCTCTTTCTATCTCTCGCTGCAACTCGCTCTCCCAGGCTTTAGAATTTGCACGAAAAACCCCTACGGTCATTTTCATGCATGGTACGCGATTTTATTTTCCGATTCAGAATTCACTCGGAGAGTCTGACGACCGGATAACGGTACAAGGAGATTTTCTATGAGAATCTGATCACACGAGGAAAAATTTTCGATATAAAATTCTTTAACAAAAAGAAAAAAATTATCGGACACGAATAACGTCCATTTTCCGGAATGTGACCAATAGTTTGGTGGAAAACAGAGCGAGAGCAGGGATTCGAACGTTATGATTTACAGAGTACTCCACTCGTAAATTAGGATTAGTACAGAGAATTTCCGGGCACTCCACGTGCAGCATAGCGAAGCATGGCGCGGGATAGCAGTTCTCGGTACCTAATCTAAGTTAGGTCCAAGTCCGCGCGAAACCCGTCTGCGTTTGACTACTGGGGAGAAATTGCGCCCCCTTGTCCCGCGTTGGCCTCCCTCTCGAACGGGGTCTCCGCGCCAGATTTCCATCGCTGCAATACACCACGGGGTGTATTGGTACAGATACCGAGTGCAGTGTATGGCTCCGATTAGAATCCTCCCCCTCCTCACGCCCTAACCTCGGCTCGAAACTCTCTAAGACGTTATTCATAGCTCGATTGCGTCCCGGGGATTGACGCTTCGCAGTTTCGCACAAAAGCGCGACTCGACTACCACACCCAGGGCGAGAACCCCGTCGGTGTCGGAAGGGGTTCCTCGCTTTTATTCTACCCTTCGTATCTTTTCCCCTTTTCTTTTTCAAATTCGAATATGTATGGAATAAATATAAGCGTCAAGGCAGGAAGTAAATGAGAAAAGGAGGAAAAGGGATGAAAATAAAATTAAAATAGTCGCTTCGGGGGGAGGGAGGGAGGGACTGGGCGGGGGATCAATTACCAGAGATATATCCGCTTCCATTAGTAAAAAGGGTTTTCTTCTTCTCCATTGTTTCACGCTATTCTTTTTTCCCCCTTTCTTTCTACCTTTTTTTTTTTAATTTCATTTTATTCATTCATTGTTTCTTTTTCTGCAGACTGTTTTCCAGGAAACGACCCACGGAGGGTCAAATTTTCTGTAGGAGCGCAAACGCCCTGAGTTAATAGGGATGAACGGTAATTATTAATAACATTTTCTTTTAGTTCATAACCGGAGAAGAAACGAAGCTACTGATTAATTCGTCTCATTTTACCCCATTGAAACGGATAATTTTTCTCTCACCGTCGCTGGCTATTACAAATCACGTTCTCTTTACAAAACTGGATATAACTCTTCATCGTTATCAACTTTTACGTCAAAATTGTGAACAGGGTTAATTTTAATCAGTCATTTGACATCAGAGCCCTGAAAAACTTCTAGATACCAAATAACGACTGAAATCGCACCATAGAAAACTGAAAATTACTTTTTTTTAAACGAGCGTCGAGCTTTTCAGACCGAAAGCTCCTCAGTTCCATTTCTTTTTAAGATCCGTACGAAGAGGGTTGGAGGATCGTTCTTTCTTTTGACGACGTCTTGCCAAAAAAGAGAGTCGCACTTGTAAGCTCGTTTCTATAAAAGAGTCTGAACACCTTTTCTTTTTTCAAATTATTTGAAACAAGTAGTTAAACGGTGCTAATCGAGAACGAGGGAGTTTTTCACAAATTGTCTCCTCTCTGGAATTGTTTCGTCTTTATTAGAGTTTAAACTTGTTACAATTAGTGTAATTATACGTGTGCCGTTACAAAACGAGTGAATAAATAAAGTTGACAGATATTCCCCAACCACCGTGTTCATCGTGGCGGTGGAAAGAATATCAGACCCCGAATACCTGAAGCTCAAGTTAATAACGTTCCCGCACGCAGAGGTGATTCAGGCAAAGTGAATTAGTTTCATTAACCAGACCGTTTTAACCTGATATCGCAACCCCTGAAACCGATTCTCCCAGCCTAGTTTCATCGGCCATTTCGTTGTTATACGAACGTGGGCGGCGGGTTGGAAAAAAAATAGGCGCAGCTTATGACTAATCATCGGAAACAGTCCAGCTGCACCGCGCGACCTTTCGAGTATGGATCAGCACCCGGCGATGTATCATCCTTTCGGATGAACTCAGGATTGAGGGTGAATAACCAGCCAAACTCCCCGGGGCTCGACGGAACCCCGACGGAATTCTAAACGCGGATTCGACCTCCTCAATAGTACCAAGAAAATCGCTGCAGGATATCGTAGACTGTACAATTTTCAAAATCGATCAGTTCTTTCTTCAAAGCGCGGATAAAATTTGCTCACGTTGACCGATTTTGGAAAACTTCTTTTCCTTGGGAAGAAGAAGAAGGAGATGAATGCATTCGAATTTCGAAATGGTCAAATATTTTTTGGGCCACCCAGTCTGCGGTTGACGATATCTTGGGAATTGGTCTCAACCAACTCGGTTGATCAAAAATTCAACCTGATTAGATTTTGGACTCGATCAGATTATTTAGAGGACAAAATATCCCCGAATATAGAATTAGCATTTTTCTACTATCTTGATTGTTTTTTTTCTTGGTTCCATACTATCCCTAGCGAAATGATTCGTCCTCGAAGAGAAAAGGTGGAACGCGCGACTTTTTCAAATTACCCCCCTGATTTATATCGGCGTCGGGAAAGCCCTCTAAATTACAGCCAACAATCCCGGTGCTGACTTTTCCCTAATTACAGATCAAGCGGAGAGCAACCGAGCCTTTTTTTTTCATTCTCTCCTCGTAACCGGGGAATAATTATGTATGTTTGATGAAAAAAAAAAGAGAATAAAAAGAGTTTTTAAACAGACATTTTTATCCCCGAAGCGACATATCTGCCCGGGATCGGCGGGTTTGTGCATTATGGCAGAGCACGAGGGAGGGGGTGTGAAAACCGTGAGGCGTACAGGGGCTTAAAAATATGATTTTAATACCAGTGCTCCGGGTCGCCGTATATCATGCTTTTGTCCGCCTACTATTGTCTCTGGCAGGCAGGACGACCGGCCACGGTTTGCAGGGACCAGACTAGCCGCCCGCGACCCCCTCGCCATTCCGCAGGAACTGGTTGCGGTACAACCCAAAAACGTTCATAATTGAAAATTTCACGTTTAACACATACGTACGTAGGTGTATACGATTCGAGTACACACACCGATTCACCCTCGATCGTCCTTTCCAAGTGGAATAATAATATTAATTGCCGAAACGAGGGGAGTGTAATTCCACAGTTTCTCTGCGTATGTCAAATAAATAAAATTTATAAAAAAAAACACACACACACAGACGCAGTGAAATATAGAGCCGCGGGGATTAATGACAAAAATTGTTTTTATATAATAATTTGCAATAACGTCGTGCAGATATGTATACAGGCAATGGTAATTTGTTAATTTCATTATAATGGCCTCAGCCGCCACCTCCACCCCCTGTTTTCGATTTTACTCCGTGCACTGCGCCATGGATACGATAAATAATATCCTAGGGTACGAGGATTATATACCGTTAGTGGAGTCAGAAAAGCGATTTAATTTTATTTCCACATTAATTAACGCTAATATATCATAGATCGCGTGGTCCTATTTTCAACCAAATTATTTCCATACGACAAATTGAGCTCGACACGTAGTAGAAATAAACCGTAGGGTAAAAATCTGACAACGAGACCGTGAACACATCTCCGTTAAATAAGCCCGACCCCTTTAGCGAGGTAACGCGTTCTTCCCATGACTTCAAATCTTCTGACCTCGGGTCCTTAGGCTCTCCGTGACTCTGTCCGATTTATACTCGGGGGCGGTGTAAGAAAGAATCCTGCGGATGGTGCAAAAATCTTCTCCATAAAATAAAATGAAATGAAACGAAATGAAATATATCTATATAATAACAGAGTGAGAAAAAGGACGTCGACCACCAGGGTCGGAAGGATCTTGTCAGCTTATGATAAGGGTGAGTTTAACCCGGGTGTGGCCAGTTGTCTAGGTGCAGTATTTAGCCCCCGGTGGGTTTAAGTGTCTCTAAACCGCCGCCCGAGGTGGTAGTTTCTATCTAACCGCGTCATTCCGTATAACCGTTGAACTTACCATCGGAGATAAGAGATAAGATACCGCCATAATCTCCCCCCGAATCGATTCACCGAGATCTATGAAAACTAACCAAAGAAGAAAGAAAAAAAACCACGATTCACCACGTATGGTATACGTATACGTCACGGTGCGTGTGTCCTGTGTGAAGAGGGTTGGTAAATAAATTGCTGGATTCGTTGGTCCGTGAAGCAGCCGATAACACAGAGTTATGGGCAAAAAGCCCAGTCCCACCTACCCCTCAGCCTGTTGCGAGTCTATAATAAAAAACAAGTAAAACGCAGTTACAACAAATTCCGCAGGGATATGAGCGTCGAAGGTATTCGGGGTGATCAGGCAACATTAACGACGGTATGCACTGGCTCACAGAGGACCGATAATCCGTTATCTAGGAATGATTCAAGTCTTGTTATCGCGGTGAATGTAGACTCGCGTGGCCTGATGGCGAGAACGGGCAACGTCAGCGGGAATTCACCAACGGGGTGGTAGGTATCAATCCGCGGACGATCGGGTGTCGCGGGGTTCAACCATTAGCCGCATACCGTAACCCCGTATCGGATCCTCGAACCCCGTATAGCCGAAAGTGGAACTGCCCCTCCGTGCAGATACTGATGTATCGACTATCTAGTTAAGTTCACGGGCGATTGACCACGGAACCAATGGCGGGTGATCAATTGTTGATTAAGATGAGCCCGCCGACCCCCCTGCAATACCGCGGACGTCGGCGTTTATGACGGAATGAAATCAGAAATGGAACTACAATCACCAGAGTCGTATGGATACGAAGGAAGTTGTTGGAACATTGTCGTGACGAGAATTAGAAGATGTTGAAGAGATAGGTGAACCTGTGGGTGGTTGGGTGTCAGAATCGCAGTGATAACATTGTCCATATTAATGACCGTAAAAAGTTTCGCGGGTAGAGAGGGGGATCATGGAGAAGAAGAAACGCTAAAGAACGAAAACAGCGAAGGTAATTTATAACCAAGGGGGGCTAGGCGATAAAATCCTCGTTTTATAAGGTGAAACAAAAGAGCGAACCCGGTGGTAGGGTGTGTGATGCCGCGAAAAAGGGTTCTCACAGTTATTTCTTTTATTTTCCTCTACCACTCGCAGTTTTTTTCCTCCCCCTCTTCTCTACTCCGTTTTGCATTTCATTTCTACTATTTGGCACAACGATAATCGTAACCGCATCCCATCCCGAAACTCGAGGAATATTCGAGGGGTGAATGATACACGCGTCCTCGTTAGTCGCGTGGATAAAATCAATGAGGATCCTGGGATGACGCCCCGGATATCCAAAGGGGATGACATAATACAAGGGCGGCTGGTCTTCCCCGCGAGTTTTGAAAGGAACCCGAAGCCGGTGCGGCGGAGGGGATGCTCTCCTCTTCATAGAATAGATGGATTATAAATACCCCGAGGAGCCGGTAGCGGGCGGAGGAAGGGAAGCTCGAGGTCGTCAAAGAGGCCCGGCCCAGGCCACCGACCGGAGACATAATCATCTTTACCTCTCATTTCTCAATACCCATTCAATATAAAATTCTCCCTTTTTAAATATGCCAGAACGAAACGAACCGCCAGCCACGAAAAGACGCCTTTATTCTTTTCAAAAATTCATACATCAATCGCCACAAGCTCACGATTATCTCCATTCACTGCAGAGCGAATAAAATGATGAAATATACAGAAAACACGCGAAAAGAGTCCGACTGGTGAATATTTGCCGTGGAAATTCAGGAGAGTGATAAAGCGATCGCGATTGATTCGGAATCGAAATTTAAATTGAAATGCGAATGGTACACGAGTGTGTGATAAAAGCTCGGCTTCTCCCCCTACCCTCTGTACTAAGTAGGTAAACTAAAGTCGATAAAAAGGGGTTGAAATATCAGCGGGGCATGCATTAGCTATGTAGGTATAATAATAAGAGAAAAGGAGGTCAACTCGCGAGGCGAAGCGCGCCTTCACCCTTATAGTCCCCGAGGAAATTTCTAAAACATGTAATCACGAGGCGGTGGTGGTATTGGTGTTGCAGAAACCGTTGCACGAAAGGTATTTATAGCGCTATGGCCCTAGCCGGGATTCATTCTCTCTATTATTTCATCCCCCCTCTCCTATTTTCATTGTAAAACTTGTAAACTAATAGGAAAACGTTGCCCATCGCCCTTACGCAACCGCGTTATAACGTGTACGGTACAGCGATGCGATGTCCGTAGGCATCCTGCGGTGCGGTGAGAAACGCGATAAATAATTTCACCTTTTGTCCTCATCCGGTCGGCGGCTGAAACCCCGTCGTGCTCGAGGGAACGTTGGAAAAAAAGTATTTTACACAAAAAATTAACGCCGGGGAAACAACTCGGCACTAAAGTCGCTGCGATCTCGATCCTTGAAGACAGATGTACCCAAATGAATGCCAACGATGATAACTTCAATCGGATCAGTTGAAACGATGTTACAGAATTTAATGAATTTATTGAAATGGAAATCAGCGTTACATGACGATTTACTTAGAACCGAACCAACCGTTGCCTCCTCAGCTTCTCTCGATGCACTTTATTTCCGCGTCGGTCTTCCCTCTGAAAGTGAAAAGAAAAGGTGCGATAATTGGTCTGCACAGATTTGCTGATATCGCGGCAACAAACTTACGAGTTATCGGGGTTTAGGTCTCCCCTGTAGAACCACCTGAACAATTTTTCGGTGTTCGTATTGTGCCAGCCCCTCTTGACCAGCCCCTCGCTTTCGTGTCTCGAACTTGGTCTCCGGTTTCTCAGCTTCTTACCGAGGTCGAAGGGCTCGAAGACCGATAGCCTCGTCTTCGCGAGGGCCTCGTCCTCCCCGGAATCTATTATGTTCTGACTATGCCGAGCCCGAGACTTCTGCCCGAAATTTCTCACCCTGGACACTCGGTTCTTATTAGTCTCACGGTCCCCGTAATGCTCCACGAACTTTGGAACGCTCGAGAAAGGCTCGCCGATCTTCAGGATGACCGTCATCTTCGTCGTCCCGATATCGGGGTCAGCTGAACTCTCGGTCGTCGAGGAAAACGATTCAAATTTCTGACGATCAGTCGACTCCTCCTCGTAGTTTTTCGAAGAGTTTTCGGTTACGATCTCCTCGATCAGCGAATCGGTATTTTTAAAAACGGTCGTTAACGGCGTCGTCGTTGGATTTGAATTCGCATCGGTGGTTATCAGCTCGGTTGATTTTTCCACCTCCTCGAACATCGGGATCCCGGTTAACCCCGAATTTTCTTCGATATCGATGCCGGTCTCGGACTCGGTTACCGAGGGGACTTCCTCCTCCCACCCGTCAAACGTGTCAGGCTCGACTGTCATCGTCGTGGAATCGATGTTACCGTTTCGATTGTTGAGCGTTGATCGATGGAGCCGCACGTGGGTGGTGCTCTCCTTCGTCTCATCCGGCACTCGGATATTTCCGGTCGTTAAAAAAGCCTCTTCCTCTGAGACACCGGTAAAATCCTCGTCCGATGATATTTTCTGTAATAAACGAAATAAAGAAGGAATGAAGTTAATTTTGTCTTTTATCTCCCACCCCCCTCACATCGCCTTCTTATATCGCCTACTACTTTTATTATCATTGTATGTAAGAAGAAAACTCCGCGCCCTTCTCCCTCTTCCTCCCTCCGCGGCCCAGTTATCGTTAAAATAAATTAGATTTATAACACACACACTCGCATACAGAGAAAGAGCGGAACCCCGAGGCGTTACAATAATGCGTGAGACCGCGAAATTTTCGCTTCATCAGTTTTATTTTCCATGGGCGTTTCCGATGACCCTCCCTTTTCCTCGAGGCTCACCACCCTTTTCCTTTTTATAGTATTTATTTTCGTATATCCGTTACCCCGAAGCTCGCGATTATTGTTCGGGTTCGATATAAATTCACACTCACTTCGATTCCTGGTTTTGGCACGGTTGAAAGATCGTTCAGAAGCCGGAGCCTCCGCCAATCCACGGGAAGAGCACCGAATGGCAACGATTCGGTGTCTTTTACAGAGAGCGATGAGCCGATGTTCGACATCGACACTTCCGGGGTATCGAGTTTCTTCAAGTATCTCTCCAATTCCGATTTGTCGTACGGAAGGCATAATTTGGCCGGTATTGAAGCTGAAAGCAGATTTTCAACGAAATTTCTTCATTCAATGATCAGTTCGACGCCAAAAGTGGGCATCTTTCACATAAGTATACTTGGATCGTTATTATCTGGACATTCATAGCACAGTTCTTGAAAAAGGTAGATGGAAAAAAAAACACGTCACCTGCATCCGCATCCTGGTTTGAACGAACGAGGTGAACTCCTTGATACACTTGGAGCACGACGAGGTATCGGAGAACCAATTTCCTTGTATGCATTATTTCGACGTTACGAGCTAAATAATATGCGTTATGCATCCGTCACAGACAATTATATAATGAGATGAAACGAGGAGCATGTGAATCGCGTAGTGGAAGTAGCGGAGCCACAGAGTCGCGGAGTCAGCATTAGACATCGGAGCTTCGTTCTTGGGTGTGTGCGTTCAAGGTGCATCTCAAGACGAACACGTTAGTGCATAAAATTACCATAACTCCGCGAGCGAATTCGAGCAGGTATTTTTGACACCAGATCCACGTAGATACTTGTATTCTCGTTCTCTTTGCTTCCGGCGTATGAATATGAGATATATCAATCAGTTTTGGATGCCGAAGATTGTTTGAAGCGATGTGGAGTGCAGCTCAGATTTGGATTCATCTTCTTGCAAGAGCAAAGAGTAATGAAATATAACCAAAATCGTACCTTCTGGTAATCTTCTAATGTTCAGTTCATGTAATGAGAGAATAGGAACATTTCTGTCCCCTGACGGTATACCATTGGAGGGCAGAAATTTCCTCATTTTAGTGTTAAAAAAATGGTATGGCGCAACCAAAATGTAGAAATGACTGTGAAATGACTGTAGAAATGATTGCGAAGCAGAATTTGTCCTCATTTCGGTGCGCAAACGGGAAAAAATGCAATCATTAGGACAGCACTCTTTTTGGAGTTAAATCTACAGCAATTGCGTTAAGGTTTATCAATCCCATTGATAATTTCGTTATTTTTAGAGTTAAATTTAACTCCAAAAAGAGTGCTGTCCTACCCTAGCGGATCCATATACACCTATTGTGATTGTTTTTTTGGTGTATTTTTGGTGAGGTATGATAATGGTGTAAATTTCGTCGCATTTAGGCGTAACACCATTCTACGTCCATTATTACACCAGAAGTACACGGTGTAATTCTGCATTTTTCATACTGTTTTTACACCGATTTCACACCCACCGATTTTATACTGATTCTACACCGATTTTACGCCAATTGCACACCTTATCGATTCGGATCAAAGCGTACCAAAAAAATTATCTTGGTCACTTCAATTGAAGTGCACTTTTAGCATAAGAAAATATTAATATCATTACATAATATTCATAATATTATTAATTAATATTTGTAATAATAATTATTATTTCATAGCTTATTCAGAAGTCATCATATCGAATGTATCTCTACGAACTTCTTATACTAATTCTACTGATAAATACTGCTTATTAGTATATACCAAACATCAATGTGCCTTGAATAATCTACGACGATAAACTGAAATATGTGATACATACCAGAATGAATCGTTGAATTTTCCATTTAAACAAACCGTGTCCATTGAATCTTACTTCCTTTCACTTTTCATTGCCGCTCTGTGCATAATTTATGAATGCATCGCATCAGTACCGGTATTTATACGACATTTTCGGGCGCAACTCCGTTTGGAGTGAAATGGATGTAAAATCGGTGTAAAAGTGGTTAGGTGTAAAATCGGTGTAAAGACGATGTTAACAATGCAAAATTACACCGTGTACTTTTGGTGTGATATCGGACACAAAATGGTGTTTTACCGGAATATCACCAAATTTACACCATTTTTGACGGGGTATTTTCGGTGTATTTCTGGCGAAACCCAATCCGCTAGGGAGGCGGATTCTGGACACGAAATCGCGTATTTTGGACGCGCGATTAAGTTTTTTTCGTTTTTTAAAATTTTTGAATTTAATTTTTTTCGAACCAAAGTCAGCGAACTTGTGACCAGAAGAGTGTAGGAAGGTAGAAAAAGGCCATCTGAGTACGATGAAGGGGTTCTGGACACGAAATCGCGTATTTTGGACAAGTGATTAATTATTTTTTTTTTAAATTTAATTTTTTTTTAACCAAATTCAGCGAACTTGTGACCAGAAGAGTGTAGGAAGGTAGAAAAAGACCATCTGAGTACGATGAAGGGGTTCTGGACACGAAATCGCGTATTTTGGACAAGTAATTAATTATTTTTTTCGTTTTTTAAAATTTTTGAATTTAATTTTTTTCGAACCAAAGTCAGCGAACTTGTGACCAGAAGAGTGTAGGAAGGTAGAAAAAGGCCGTCTGAGTACGATGAGCGGGTCCTGTACACGAAATCGCGCATTTCGGACG
>JAFFZH010008869.1:0-12322 GCA_018420115.1 Euura saliciscinereae | reverse complement strand
ACAATTCAACAGATTTCGAAATTCCGTTGCCCCATGGCCTTCGTAATTATAGCCTTCGTGTTCGTGACGCGGAAGCTTTGATATCAGTAAAAACAAGTGAAAACCGGGTACGGTGGGTAAAGCCTGACTCCAGCATGCTCTGTTGTCGACGTGGTAGGGGGTAATGTGTATAAATACGGCGGATCGAATGAATTCTAATCAGAAACCTATTTCTAACGAAGTAAGTGGCTACCTTCAACATGAACAAGATCGTCTGTCTTCTCGTCGCCTCGTTGGTGTGCGTGGGTGTTGCCAGCGGTAAGTTGCAGATACTGATCTATTTTCCAACACAACGAAGCCTCACTTATACTTATTTGAGTGGTGTACGTTAGAAAATACATACGGGGCAATTCCACGCCAACTCGACCAGTGTTAAACCCCGACAATCTCAAAATCATTCAATGTTTTTTTCTAACATTCTACGCAGTAAAAAACGTGTCCTAAATTTTTTTACATTTTTAACTTCCCGTATCTCTGATTTCAGACAAAAAAAAGGAAGTTATTGTAATCACCCCGAAAATGAAAAGTTGAGTTTTCACTGGATCTCCACGTTTCGAGGTCCGGAGAATCACTTCCGATCATTTTCAGATGGACGTCTGTGTGTGTGTGTGCGTGTGTGTATGTGTGTGCGTGATCAAATTTTTGTCCGACGATATCTCGAGAACACGCGGTCGGATTTCGATCAACTTGATCTCAATCGACGTGCCTTTCTCAAACTTAGAACTGATTAGATTTTGGCTTTGATCGGTTCAGTACTTTTCGAGATATTTAAATAACAAAATTCTCAAAATCACAACAAAAATGACGATATCTTGAGAAGGGATGAACGGATTTCAATAAAATTTGGTATCACATGGTTTTTCGGATCGCCGATCACGAATCCGAAGTCTATTTTGCAAAATTTTCATTTGGCGTATTCGATATGCTGCAAAAAAACTAAAAACATTTGGATTTGGATGAAACTTGGTACTCGTAGGTTTTTTAGGTCACTGATCACGAATCTGAAGTCAGATTTGCGAAATTCAAAATGGCGAGTCCAATTTGCCGGGAGAAACACTACAAACATTCGAAATCTTACGGAAATTGGTACTCGAAGGTTCTTTGAACCGCTGATCAAAAACCTGAGGTCATATTTGCAAATTTCAAAACAGGTGAGATCAAAATAAATAACGGGAAGTTCGAAGGCTGGCTCATAGTCAGCCCAAACCCGCTTGTTTTTCATCAAACCGTTAATTTGGTATGAATTTCTGAAGTTGATTGAGAATGCCCCTTTTTAGAAATCTGAAAAAAATCTCACAAATCCAGTGGATGACACAAAACAGTCCCCGTTTAGGAAAACGTAGGCCGAATTTTTTTTCTTTCTTGTTCCCTCAATTCGAAATTTAATTCTCATTTCAAAAACTGATATAAACACAGGATCACATAGTAAGCGACGAATAAGGGTAATAAATGGTGAAACCGAACGTTTCCGAGTAAATTGAACCTTGTTTGACGCTTGAAATTTGGTCCTGTGTTAGATAATTTCAGTTTCAAAAATGAGAGAATCCCGAATTGAGTGAAAAAAAATTTTTTTTTCAAATTCGGCCCACGTTTTCCTAAACGGGGGCTGTTTTATGTCATCCACTGGATTTTTGAGAATTTTTTCAGATTCTTAAAGAGGGGCATTCTCAATCAACTTCAAAAATTCATAACAAATTAACGGTTTGTTAAAAAAAAAAAAAAAAATTAGGACGCGTTTATTACTGAGTAGAATGTTGGAAAAAAAAATGGGATGATTTTGAAATGGTCGGGGTTTATTACTGGTCGAGTTGGCGTGGAATGCCCCATACATATAAGTGAGAATAACGTAAAAAAACAAACTAATCAAGAGTCAAGTGGTTCGATAGCTTCCACGTCAGCATTGCAATTATTCAGACACACACATGATCAACAGTAAAAAAAAAACCTGTTTTGTAGATAAACGTAGAAATATTTTTGCATCAAGGAGTAAAATATTCTCGATACAGCAAGGATACAATATTGAATTCCTGACTTCAATTCCAACAGCCAAACTAGAACTCATGGACGTATATCGAAAGCAATCAATTTTTCAAGTATTGTGTCTCGAAATATTTGACAGTAGGTATACTTATTTTGCAGCAATTATTCTGCAGACTTATCGAATCGTTATGCCTACATTTTAGTATCACAGGAAGTACAATTTAAAACCGTAAAATGGTACTAAAGTGGAAAATCGACCATTCGTCGAACTTATGTATATCAAGAGCAATCAACTTTTGAAGTGTTGTGTCACGAAAAATCGCGTGTCTAATGACATAAGGACGTAAGCGCCATTATACGACGTTTTGCTGTTTATAATGGCATAAAGTCGTATAATTTTTTTTTCACGCCAATCGCTCTGAAAACGTTCGAAACGTGTCAATTGAAATTACGAGATCGAAAAATGTAAGTGCAAAAGGTCATAAGTTGGGCGGATACGACCTTCTGCTTTTAACTACCAATATTTTTTATCGAATTTTTTTTAATGTTCGTTCTTTCAATTTATCTTTGCGTTTTACGAGTTTTTACAACTATTTGGAAAAATCATTAAAAAATCATGAAAAAAATGAGGCTCACGAAGTTTTGCTTTACGTTGTTTTTTATTTTTCTTCAAAAATTGTAATGAAAAACCGACGTATTCGCCAAACTTATGACCTTTTGCAGTTACATTTTTCGATCTCGTAATTTCAATTGATCTATACGTTTCGGCCGTTTTCAGAGCGAATGGCGGGAAAAAAAAATTATACGACCTTTTGCCACCAAAATCTCGTTTTTGGCGCTTACGACCTCATGCCATTAGACACGCGATATTTAACAGCACACTTAACATTTTGGAGCACGTATGTTTTGCAGGTGGTAAGATTCATTGAATCGTTAAAAATAAAAACTATGCGTACGTCATCACGATATAGATAAAATGTGTTTTTTGAACGTTATGCTCTTTATGACGACTTTTTTAGGTTTCTTAGGTCAGCAATAACACCAGGTTTACGTTTCGACCCTGAAGGGGGCCCTCTTCAGAACTATAACAAGTTTTTTATTTTAAGTTATTTATCTATACAATGAAGTTGGTTATAATTAATAATTATACTTACAAACATAATCTATTTGGTCATCTTAATAATAAGTAGGATGAAAGAGCACGACAAAAATGTGAACCGAAAGATGAATGAACATACTGCGTTAACGAAACATAAGATTAACATGAACCATCAGTTTAAATACGAGGAAGTAAAAGTACTAACTAAAGAAAAGAGAGAAAAGAAACGCCTCATTCACGAAATGTGCCATATTGTCAGAGATAATACCACGGTGAATCTCCGTACCGACGTCGCTAATCTATGTGCCTCTTACTATGGTTTATTTTGATCCGTTGTTTCGTTACGAGCCGTCACAACTGTTGAAATTCGAAAAGTTATGTAATTCGAATTCCAACTAAGAAGAATAACTCAGACAAGTTTCAAATATCACCGCCTCAAGAACCACCATTAACTTACTCCTTATATACATTCACGTGATTGGCCCAATTATCTGATAACTGATTGGTTGCCGCTCAACTCGTTCTCTTCCGCTTCCGGTGATTGCGATCGACGTTGATAACGATTCTTACTACGGTGATATTAATCCCTGTCAATCGACTACATAATTACTTAATCAATCGTAATTATGGCACCGAAAGAACCGGATAAAATGCCAAGTACAAAAACGGCTGTTTCAATTGTGAGTTTACACTCATAATTCACTGTTTCTCGTGTAAAGGGTTCCTAACCTAAAACTAATACTATTGATTGACGGTTCTAGATCTTGCCGTCCCGTTGTTAACTGCCGCTGTCCTAGTCCTAATTCTACTTATTATTAACGATGACCAAATAGATTATGTTTGTAAGTATAATTATTAATTATAACCAACTTCATTGTATAGATAAATAACTTAAAATAAAAAACTTGTTATAGTTCTGAAGAGGGCCCCCTTCAGGGTCGAAACGTAAACCTGGTGTTATTGCTGACCTAAGAAACCTAAAAAAGTCGTCATATACAATCGATGAGGTCAAAAAAGAAGAGATATTAGTTATGCTCTTTGTTTGGTATCATTTTATTCTCTACATTTCATGCTACACGGAATGTTCAAACCATTTTCAACATGTCAGGTTCCACTCGATTCGTCAAGTATTGTCATGGTATCCTGATTTTTGTTTCAGGAGTCGCTCCAACCGCGGATAAAAGACCCAGTAAGTTAAAGATACAGAGACTTTCGCTTATTGTTCGAATTTATAACGTTATGCTATTTGTTTGGAACCATTTTTTCCTCTATATTTTATGCTGTAGCATATCACCTTCCGTGTACGGAAGGTTCAAACCATTTTCAACATGTCAGGTTCCACTCGCGTCAAGTACTGTCATGATATCCTGATTTTTGTTTCAGGAGGCCGCCCACGCAAAAGTGACAGCATGAACGGCAAGTTAAAGATACAGAGATTTTCGATAATGGCAGATATTCACTTGTTGTTCGAATTTATAACGTTATGCTCTTTGTTTGGAACCATTTTATTCTCTACATTTCATGCTACACGGAATGTTCAAACCATTTTCAACATGTCAGGTTCTACTCGATTCGTCAAGTATTGTCATGGTATCCTGATTTTTGTTTCAGAAGTCGCTCCAACCGCGGCTGCCATCAACGGTGAGTTAAAGATACAGAGATTTTCGATAGTGACAGATATTCACTTGTTGTTCGAATTTAGCTCAAGCGAGTCGAGCACCGCGGAATCAATTTTTCAAGTATTGTGTCTCGAAATATTTAACGGTATACTTATTTTGCAGCAATTATTCTGCAGACTTATCGAATCGTTATGCCTACATTTTAGTATCACAGGAAGTAAAATTTAAAACCGTAAAATGGTACCGAAGTGGAAAATCGACCACTCGTCGAACTCATGTATAGGGACCGTGCACACTAATACACGCTCACCAAAGTGAGAATGTATAATCGCGTGTATGCAAACTAGTTGCGACATCTAAAGTCCAGAACGAGCACTTTGGTGGTGAAAAATGTATGCATGTACATGAAAACACATTCTCACTTTGGTGAACGTGTATTAGTGTGCACGGTCCCTATATCAAGAGCAATAAACTTTTGAAGTGTTGTGTCACGAAATATTTAACAGTACTAGCTCAGCGTAGCGCGCTTTGCGCGCTTCAGAACCGACTTTTTGCGTAAAGGCGTTCTTCAATGTCCTTAAAAAAATATCAGTGTTGTAGGTTTAATTGAAATCTGTTTGATTGGATACAAATCTCCTCACCAAACGGATCACCACAAAAATATTTTTTTACGGCACAGGCATTAAAAAGTCACTTTCTGACGCCTGTTTTCGTTCCGGCAAAGGGCACTTCATACCGCTAAGTTCAAAGTTGCGGTATAAAGTCTCTATTCCGCAACTTTGATGCGCAGTTCGAAGTGCGCACGTCAAAGTTGCGGAATAAAGTCTTTATACCGCAGGTTACCCCCTCTCTATACGCAGTTCGTGCGGAACTCAACTGGCGTCAAAGTGACTATTAATGCCTTTCCGTAAAAAATATTGTATGGGGCGCGCGCAGAAAGTAACTGTTCAGCAAGGTTATGTTTTCAGTACTCGCCGTTGCTCTACAAGGCTCGTCTTCGGCTCGCCAGGTAAAATCAACGGCTCGTACGAAAAACATAACCTTGCCGAATAAACAGTTACTTTCGGCGCATGCCACATAAATATCTATTGCGGAGTTACCTCAAAATATGTTACGTTATCGTTAAAGAATTGATTCAGATTAATTTGAGCTTGTGTATTGTTCGTTAACGGATAGTATCAACTGTTAAGAGTGTTTCAGAAGTAATCGCGTGCTCATCATAAAACGTCTTTTAACGACACAGATTTCGTGCAGAACTGTAGGTTCATAATGTTAGCATCTGCAGTCAAGATAATTGTCTGAAAATACGGTAAATCATTTGCGTGTACATACCTTGAATATGAAGAATATAACTCGATTTCATTTGCGCGTTTACTTGTTCTCGGGGAAAATTAAAATAAAATTGGTCGAAGAAAAAAATTCCAAATCTACAAAGCTGGTACCAAAATCCAGTATTGCCCATATATCGGCAGACGAAAAGTTAGATTCCGAAATGACTGATTCTGAAATGTTACTTGTTTGCTGCTCAATCAACCTAAATGAAACCGAACGGACTGAAGTCATCAAAATTATGCATCATTTTCGATATTCAGCTTGATTCACTATCATTTTCACGGCTTTCTTTGTTTAGGAACTGGAACGGACGAAATTGAACCGCTCCCGGCGCATCTGCACGAATGAATTTTGGTACGAGCTTTGTAGATTTGGAATTTAAATTTTCTCAGTGGTTGCGGTAATGATTACTGATCAATTATTGTGGGTGCTGTTTGCGCACACGACGCGCAAACGATTGGCACGATAATTTATCTGAAATTCTGTCAAGCGTTTGCATAACAGGTATTGTATTTGAAAACCGGATGCTGAAATTCAACTGCCCCATTTTATCCGTATTTTTCTCGGAAACGAGCAAATGCGTAAACGAAGTCGAGTTGTATTCTTCATGTTCAAGGCACGCACTGCGGATGCTAACTTTATAAACTTCAGAACTGTAGACAAATGCATTATTCAATCCGTCGCTGTCCACCTCAACGCGACACGTCTCGAGATCTCGCACCATTTTACATTCAATCCCAATTTTTTTATGTTGTCTTTCTAGCTCTGAAATAGTTCCATGACTTTCAGATGAATTTTTGAACCGATACTTACTTTTAAGTAATTATTTTTATTTGCACTTCAAACTTTGACCTTTTCATAGGTTCTAAAAAGTTCACGAGAATTCTGTTGCTGCAAAACAACCATCCCTGATTACTTTCGCTATCAGAAACGTAACGTAGGCAGATTGTTCTATATTTGCTTGTCAAACATTTATTAATTTCAAGTCAGTTGCAAAATTCTGACCGATAATCTTCACATCCTGATTCTCAATCGTATGTCAAGAATAGCCGAGCAAAGATAATGTTTCGGCAACGTTTCGGAATGAGATCTACTATTTTTTCTTGAATTTGACCATCATAAAACCGCTGATCCCGATATCTGATATTCATAGTCTTTCATTTTTAACTTCCCGTATCTCTGATTTCAGAGAAAATAGGAAGTTATTGTAATCACCCCGAAAATGAAAAGTTGAGTTTTCACTGGATCTCCACGTTTCGAGGTCCGGAGAATCACTTCCGATCATTTTCAGATGGACGTCTGTGTGTGTGTGTGCGTGTGCGTGTGTGTATGTGTGTGCGTGATCAAATTTTTGTCCGACGATATCTCGAGAACACGCGGTCGGATTTCGATCAACTTGGTCTCAATCGACGTGCCTCTCTCAAATTTAGAACTGATTAGATTTTGGCTTTGATCGGTTCAGTACTTTTCGAGATATTTGAATAACAAAATTCTCAAAATCACAACAAAAATGACGATATCTTGAGAAGGGATCAACGGATTTCAATAAAATTTGGTATCACATGGTTTTTCGGATCGCTGATCACGAATCCGAAGTCTATTTTGCAAAATTTTCATTTGGCGTATTCGATATGCTGCAAAAAAACTAAAAACATTTGGATTTGGATGAAACTTGGTACTTGTAGGTTTTTTAGGTCACTGATCACGAATCTGAAGTCAGATTTGCGAAATTCAAAATGGCGAGTCCAATTTGCCGGGAGAAACACTAGAAATATTCGAAATCTTACGGAAATTGGTACTCGAAGGTTTTTTGAACCGCTGATCAAAAACCTGAGGTCATATTTGAAAATTTCAAAACAGGTGAGATCAAAATAAATAACGGGAAGTTCGAAGGCTGGCTCATAGTCAGCCCAAACCCGCTTGTTTCTGCGATCCCTGTGCTGGTCCGTTTGGTGACTGATAGGAGCATATAATCGAACGCGAATGAACGGTGCCGTTTATCAGGAATAGGTGCTGCGTTTTTTCTAGAATCTTACCATCCCGTAATCGCAATCTCCATACCTATCTTTTCTGCATTTTTGTGAATGTTTGAAGGGCCATTGAACTGACCTGGCTGACCTAACCAGAGTCGCGCACGGCGAAGATATGGGATTTCTATGTTTATTCTTGAATATTTAGGTACTTTGAGAAGGAAAAAAGTTCTGTTTTTTGACAGGGTCACTACAAACAGTTACGTTTTCTTTCAAAGTCAACCTGGTGATGAAAGTTTCCGAAGAATCGTACCGTGCATTTCTGAGCATCACCAACGTTCATTTACAGCAGTCGGACGGCGAAGTTCATGGTCAGAATCACTTTACATATTATAGTATATTAAAAGTGTGCTGATAACTGTCAGCTCTCAGATTGACATAACCATCGCCGTACCCGTTACTTATAGAAAATCTACCTTTGCATGAATTCTGCCACAAACGAACACAACACGAATTTTCCTGGATGAAGGTTATGTGAAGACTATTAAATTGTGCCTCAAACATACCTTTCATCGAGATCAATTCAGCTGTTCAAAATCTTGAACTTTTGTTCACCTCTTCAAAATTTCGCGAATCAATCCAGCCGTTCAAAGTCTTGGTCTCTTCAAAATTTCGCAAAATACGTTATCGCTTTGAAGATACAGGTTGTCGCTTTGAATCACGCCTGTCAGAAACAACAGCTTCGAACAGCGCGAAGTCAGCGGACAGACCTTTTTCAAATCAAACGACACGAAGTCAGCAGACAGACCTTTTCTCTCGATCACCGCCAGCCAACCAGCATCGCGGAAAGGCAGTGACGGAAGTGCGAGATCATCATCGGTGACGGAAATGCGAGATTAACAGCGGTAACGGAAGTGCGAGATCATCAGCGGTGACGGAAATGCGAGATTAATCGTGACGACCGATTTTTTTATAATGGACACGGAATGTTCGAACCATTTTCAACATGTCAGGTTCCACTCGATTCGTCGAGTATTGTCATGATATCCTGATTTTTGTTTCAGGAGTCGATCCAACCGAGGCTTCCATCAACGGTGCGTTAAAGATACAGAGATTTTCGATAATGACAGATATTCACTTGTTCGAATTTAGCTCAAGCGAGTCGAGCACCGCGGAATGACGACTTAATCACAGTCCTCTTTGCGTAAATTTCAGCTACCGTGGCAAATGTCACCGCCCAACTGTCAACACTTGTGGATGATGTTACACGGCTGGCCGGCAGTAAGTTCAAAGCAATGTCGCCCAATAAAGATATTCAAGTCATAGCTACTAAGACATGTGTCAAATATTGACGACCTACAATAGTGTCATGATGTACCTATTTTAGTTTCAGGTAGCAGCCTGACCATCACAAATGCTAGTAAGTGATGAGTGGATACACTTACTTGACCAATTTATACGTCTACCAAAACGCTCAAAATATCTTTGTCTCTATTTTTATTTCAGTTTCTTTGATGAATATCGGAGACTATCTCGCAAACACTGTATTTAATTCTATCCTAAGGGGCAGCGGGGGTGAGTTGAAGACGATTTTACCCTTTAAAAATCGCGTGTCTCATGACATAAGGACGTAAGCGCCATTATACGACGTTTTGCTGTTTATAATGGCATAAAGTCGTATAATTTTTAGTTTCACGCCAATCGCTCTGAAAACGTTCGAAACGTATAGATCGATTGAAATTACGAGATTGAAAAATGTAAGTGCAAAAGGTCGTAAGTTGGGCGGATACGATCTTCTGCTTTTAACTGCGATTGTTATTACAGAATTTTTCGAACCGACGTCGATTTCGATTTTTCTTTGCTTTTTACGAGTCTTTACGACTATTTGGAAAAATCATTAAAAATTATGAAAAAAAATGGCGCTCACGACGTTTCGCCTTTACGTTGTTTTTTATTTTTCCTTGAAAATTGTAATGAAAGAACGAAGTATCCGCCAAACTTACGACCTTTTGCACTTACATTTTTCGATCTCGTAATTTCAATTGATCTATACGTTTTGGCCGTTTTCAGAGCGAATGGCGTGAGAAAAAAAACATTATACGACCTTTTGCCACCGAAATCGCGTTCTTGGCGCTTACGACCTTATGCCATTAGACACGCGAAATGTTTTTGTGATCTACTGTTCGCTTCACATATTAGGTGAAGTCGAGGCATTGTTTTAATTGATTCCGATCAAATTTTATCGTAGATCGATCGAGATTTCCTATTTCAATGCTTCATATTTCATTATTTTTCACTCATTGCCATTACATCATGCTTCAATTGGTGAATTTCCACTTTGTCATGATACACATATTTTAGTTTCAGAAACCGAAAAAGCAATGACTATCAGATTCCGGAGTAAGTGACAATCATTCGAAAAATACATCAAGCCTAGCTTGCTTTTGATCCAGCTGTTGTTAGAACTGAGTGAGAGTCGAAGACGACTTGATCATAACCTCTGTATATTCCAATTTCAGATTATGTCAAACCAGTAACTGCCAAAGTCATAGCCGTTTTGGAACGTAGTGGAGCGAATCCCGGACGTGAGTTGAAGACGATTGTGCCCATCTAGAATATCGCGCATCAAGCACTTGAAAATTGTCTAAATTATTGAGGTATCTTTTAATTTCCAGAGACCAGCCCTGAGCTCAGAGCTAGTATGATCAGAATATCTAATTCAATCGTCGCAGTAAGCTCCCAAATCGATGCGATTTTGAAGGCTGCTTTCAAGCTTGCCAAAAGTAAGTTGAAAACAATCGTACCATTAGAAATATAATTGTCATACTGAGATCTATCGTTGGCTACAATAGTATATTGTGTATCAAGGGCGGTACGCTCGGGCGGGTAGCTTCGCACTCGTAAAATCGCCTTCCGCCCGTGATGCACACGATACTTTTCGTCCCCTCCCCTTGAAACCACGCCTTTTCATACTTTCCGCCCGCTCGAAGCTGGCTGTAATGGAAATGTGCGCCCGCTCCCCAAGCGGTCACAATAACTCAGATTCCACCCGCTCCGCATGTATGAAAAGACGCGTTTTCAAGGGGGGTAGGACGAAAACCAAATTCCAATCAGGCTTTCATAAATCGATCTATTTGCTTAGCCTCCAGTTAGGCAAACGTATTTGACACTCAACATTCGATCCCTGATTTCAATTGCACCACCAGTTCAGTACTACTGAACTACGATCTTACTGTGACTTGTTATACTATTTCATACATCAACTAAAATATGATGATTTCTTAAATTATTTTTTCAATGTGTTCTGGTGATTGGCGATGAATCGTGATTTCACTTTCGCAGGTGCATCTTCATCATCAGGGCCGGAACTACATTCGGGCAAGCGGGGCAATGCCCCGGGGCCCGCGACCCAAGGGGGCTCCCTGGCAGGGAATAAAAAGAAAAAAAGATCTTTAAAAATGCTGTGATTTTTTGCCATTATCTATTCTATATTCATACCATAAGTAATTCATAAAGGGGGGCTCCCAATTTTGTTTTGCCCCGGGGCCTCCTCATTCTAAGTTCCGGCGCTGTTCATCATCATAAATCACATGCCAGTCCAGCTGAACCGAGGCAACGGAAGAGACTATTGGCGAGTGTCATCGACAATATCACCTGATACGAAGATGCTGAATATATTAATCTACGAATTTTGGTGAATCATTTCGCAGGCCACTTCTTAGCAGCTATCGCGAAGCGGAATATTCGGAACCGCTTGTGCTAATCTGAAGAACTTTTTGTGGAAGAACGGAAATCATCTGCTGTACAAGAGACTACCACTTTCTTGCAGTACGTCTTCCAATTGATTACTGAATATGTATATACCAGTGACAATAATTCATAGCTGCCTAAGATTGTGAGCAATAAAAATCAATTTCGAAAATATTCATTCGCTGTATCGCATAAATTTTCCATTTCCCAACATAGATTCCGAATACAAAAGAATAAAATTCAGAGGCCCTTATGAAAACGATTACTTTTTCCTTCCGAGTCACGTGCGATGTGAAAAGGTTTTTTTTTGCAACACCTGCGTGAAAAATTTGATTCCGTCCGGACCGCTAAACCGATTTGGATGATATTTGCAAGGCATACTGTTCTTATTCTAATCTAATCGTCGCTCGCTAACCATAGTTCGATACAAAATACCGTGAGGAATATTACGATACAGATAATTAGTCACTGATTATCCGAAAAGAGTGATTCAAAAACCGAAAGACGTTCAGAATGATATCCAAACGAGAAGA
>JAFFZH010008868.1:0-65330 GCA_018420115.1 Euura saliciscinereae | reverse complement strand
CCCCCCCCCCCCCCTGCCCCTAATTTGGGTATATAATATATGGAGTCATTTTATCTATTCAAACGTGTGTAATGGCATCACAGTTCGAAATAATAAATTCTTTTTCCCCCCACAGTCGCGTGACTAATACTTTCTTTTCGGTGCATTAAAGCCAAGAGCCGAAAATCGACAATTATTAATCTATGTAGCCGCGGCACAATGTTTTTAATAACGGAGACCGATCGCAGCTGCGGGCTTGCAGTGAATGATTGCGTTAAGAAATTTAGTTTTCTGGCTGGAAGCTGTTTTACGCAATATATTTCAGTAGTACAGGCACACGTATCGATATCCATACGAATGAATGGCCCATTCAAGATTTCCGTTTGATATTCCGGAGGCGATTTCTGCCTCGCGGTAGTACAGGTCGATTTATGCGACGCGGACGTTTCACACCTTCTATACCTATCCAACCTTTCATATCGATCTCATGAAGAACAAATTTGGGCAACTCGAGGGACTTGCGCAAGCGGAAAAAAAGCTCATTCACTGCGGGGAATTCGCTGTACTGTTCAAATATTTACGCATTTACCAACTCACTGTTAACGTTAGGCACACTTGGATGTCCGAGAGATCGTTGCACGCCGGTCGTGTGATCACGAACCGTAGAAATTGACACGATTTCGAACAACCGGTGATTCTCCTGTGCCTATGCCTGCAACCCGGGATTACAGGTGATCATACGCGTTTATAGTTTCACTTATGCCACGTTGTGACCGGCGTCGATTGGAGAAAATCGAAAACGATATCTTTCGTACCCTGCGGAGCTATCACACTGCACGCCAATTCCTGTTTTAGGATAGTAATTAAATCAAATCGATGCGATTAGCAGATCGGTATAATTATCATTGCGGACTCGTTTGCTCTCCACCCACCCGTGACTCGCGGTGCGTGACCGTGGACGGAGGGATAAGAAAAAATTGCATTCTAGTTCACGTTGATAAACCTGTACCAATACCATTTTGCATGGAAATCGTTTCTGCGAACAAGATTTATAACTTTCTCGAAGAATATTACTCATACCTGGACGGGGTTGGTTATTGCTATACAGACATGCAACAAAATTGTCCCCGTCCAAGAACCCTAAAATAGATCGAGGAATTGAATTTTCATATCGCGTTTTTGCGGTCAGAGTGTAAATCGAGTATCAATTCAAGGCGAACAATCTCTCGCGATAATCATTCGCGATTCAACCTTACTCCAATATCGCATTCGCATACGGGAACGCTATACATCCAAGTCTTTGAGCAATCTCTATGTAAAACGTATAATTATTACTTTGTCGTTCACCAGTTTATGGAATCGCGATCATCTGTACAACGTATAAAAACATTCATTTGCATAAATATATGCGCATCGATTCGTGATCTTGGTGTCAAGAAAAACTCAAATTCCAGCGCATTCGACATGCGCTGCTGACCAAGCGTCGGATCAGATATTTATTGTGAATCGTGTAAAAGCTTATCGCTTCTTCTCTCTCTCGTACGTGACATCACACGTGGAATATTGCACCGAGGTGTCTACATATAGACTAACCGCGAACAGGTGCCAATATTATTCCATCCTCATTTCTAGTTTTGATACAACGAAATCATGCCAAACGGCATAGCACTATAGCAGGTCGTAAGAGGCTGGCGCATCGGGTATTGAAAATTCCATATTTGAATGTAATGAGCCGGTTAATGCCTTCGCGGAGTCATAATATCGCATTTGCACACTTTTCGCTCAAATGTTTATGGTCCGTTAATTAGCGGAGATGACCTCTTCATTCGGTGGTGGAAAGAAATTGCGTAATCAGATTGAACGAGACCGCGATCTTTCCTCGACTGTAATTTCTGAAGGCTGTTACAGTTGGCGGTTGTCGCAATGTGCGAGAGTGTTTAAGCACAATACGCATATTATGTATATTATTATTAAAGCACGTTACGAATTTGTAATGTCCGTTAAAAGTTGTAGTACCTGCAGGAATTAGAGTAGAGTACTTTCACCACTTTTTGCTCAAGGCACACCATCGTGATAAGCTCAATTTTTACGCAGGAAAACCCCGAGGCGTTGCGACCTGCTTAATCTCACTTCGTCTACAATTGAATAAAAAAAAGTGCAAACACACGCGTCGTCGTACGAAGTTGAACCATTCGGTTTGATCACCTTGTCGTTTCCCAGAATCGGCATTGCACAAAAGCTTCGCCGTGATTCTATGGTCGTGTGAAAGAATAAACAGTAGTATATGCAAATCGAGATGAAATATTCCAAAGAAACGCGTTATTCTTGTAGTTCTTCAACGTGCGTCTCACTTTCTATCCAATACCTTTTCGACTATAGATTCTTTTCACAAAAACCCTGACACTACCCACAAACAAATCACATCTCCCGGTCTTCGATACAAAGGATTACCCGAATCACGCGATTCACCACTATCATTATTGAGTACCATCATTACTTTGCCTGCGTCCATATTATACACCTGTCATTGCCTCCTTTGCGTCGTACGTACGTCCAACGCGTTCGATTATGCATTCGTTCTTTATTAAATTCCCGACTCACATCCAGCTCATACCTTTCAGATGTGTGGATTAGGTATAATGAAGCCGTTTACTCTCATAACGTAATTAAATGACAACGTTTAAATTCCAGCCGCTTGCAATCTTGGCACGAAACATCCTTGATATTATAGAAACGATACTTAAGTTTTGAATGAATTTATTTATTGTCACCAATATTAGCTCATTTTCATCGCACCAGGGGAAAGACGGTAAGCCGCGTTACAAAATTCAGATTTTTATTGTAAAATGTCCTATGGCTGCTTATTTTATTTAATTTTTTTCATCAAGAACGGGGTCGTGAAAATCGTTTAGTTAGAGAAATTGTCTGTGATTTCCATTTTTTTTTAAATCCGAGTCCGTTTTTAGCCGTAGAGAGAATCCAAAACGGCAAAAAACCGATTGATGTTAGTAGAAGAAAAAGTATTATCCTGTAGCCTTATCTTTAAATCTTGTGAGATGATCTTTTATATTCTGGTAAAAAAATTTAAGAAATCTGTGGGATTATTGAAAATAAGCTCCGTTACTGCAAAAATGAGTCTTCCGGGTGAATCAGCCATACTTGAATATAGCATTGTTTATCCCGAGATTGCATAATTAATCGTCGGGTAAGATAACGGCCTTGACCTATAACGTCTGGCGTCTCGACGTCTCGGTGCAGTCTACACCTACACCGACGAACGGATCAAAGAGACGCAAATCGAAGCCGTGACACGCGGGTCGATGTCTTACACTTCGTTTAACCTTTACCCACGACGTTGTACAGCCTTATGCGCCCAGACACGTGGAAACACGAACAATAAGTGGTTTGATAATCACGGAGAAACGGGTGCGGAAATCTATCTCGATCAACGCAACTACAGGAAGTATTCATTACAAATAACTGTTGATTTTTATCTGAATGCGTTTTTGTTCACTAAGCGTACACGCTAAATTTCATTCACAAATATTGAAAATTGTACAAGTCATTCATTTTGCTACCTGCAGCTGTGAAGTAGAATAACCCTCACAATTTTGAATCTTTTCTGATCAAATTTGGGATTCACACTCAGTTTACTATCCTGAACCATCGATCGGGGCAGATTTTCGATATCTCAATTTGAGCTGCGCACAGAAATTCGTCAAGGTTCAAATCTAGTTTTATCGCCTTGGGCTGTACGACATGTATTTTGGAACACAAACGAGAATTCAGAAAAAAATTGGTGGAAGCCTTCTGGATTCAACCCCGATGACATATTGAAATTGGCTGCTGACTCGTATATATCGTTTAACGGGAAATCGATTGCCACAGAATCTGCAGTCGTGTAATTGAGATAACGGTGGATATTTATCGTCAACCGGAAATGCGGCGCTATTGTCAGTCGAATGCGGATAGTTTGGTGAGCAAACGAGGTTGATCGGATGAATATTGAATCGCCTTCTCGGCATGCTCCGCAGCGGAACTTGTTACACGACGTACGTTACGTACACTCAGCGTCGGAGCTGTCGGGTGGAACGAGCCCCGGGTGTAAATATGGATGATATCTCGATAAGGTGTAGAGTAAAAGTTTACCACGTACGTTTTAAGACAATGAAAAACTGGCGTTATGTTATGGTGTTTCGACGCGGTAGGCGCAACAAGCGGCCTTCGACGATTCTAGGACAATCTTATTCCTAGTTCCTTTCTATCGGGTAGCCGACTTTTCCTGCTACGGAGTATCATTCTTGCGGTAGGGTAGAGTTTAGCCGATTGTGCGACAACCGCACAGCCGCTGTACAGAGGTATATAATAGATACAGCGACACGAAACAACGAGACATTTGTTTCATTCCATTTGTACACGGATCCATTCGAATCGTACTTGCAAACGGCCCAGCTATTCTACTCGCAATCGTGCGCAATGAAACTTCTCCAATTTCACCGCGCTCAATATAACCGTGACGCTATAATCCTGAAATTATTTACCTCAGTTGAAAGAAAAAAAAACTACGATTGTTATTCGTTCATATCCTTGACTCATTTTCCATTACAGTTTGTATACGCTCATATATAGCCACGTATGTTTCGTTCAGACCTCATATCGCGATTGCATGTATGTATGTACCCAATAGCCTTGTGCGGAATTCTCCAGCTAGATTTCATATAATATAATATCGTAGAGATGTCTGGACCGAGCAGAGCAAGAATAGAGCAGCGGGCACACGCCTACTGCGCTCTGCTGAGAATCGCCTTTTTTGGCGATGCAAGGTTGCAGTCGATATAATACAGTCTTCCTCATCGCTGCAGCGGTATATTATAATATTGTAGATATTGAAAATCTAAATACGGCAGTGAGAATTCACGAGGGGGGACCAGATGACGATCGTTGTTTTATCGATGCCGGATGCGTTAATCGAGGGAATACGAAGGCACGGCATGATGGAGTCAGACGCGGGAAAATGGGGGAAATGATATCGATAGAGGAAGTTTGACGTGCCGTTCCCTACATCTGTTCCGTTTGAACTGAAATTTTGCACGGTCAAGTTATAGCCGGCGATACACGTGTGCCCCACCATCCGGGGAACTGTCTTTATGTGAAAGTAAGTCTGCCGGTTGACTGAGAGCGCGTGCCCTGGCCTGGGGACGACGGGGTACGACACCGAGCCCGCGGGAGACAGACGTACGAACAGACACTTTGCCAGCTGCCGCGTCTACGGACGGTTCGGACCCACTCAGACGGAGACTGCGACTCGATACCGAGATACCAGTCTGATAAAGTAAACAACAGAGATTACCCTCGTTAAGTTTGTGATATAAAATACGAAATACGAAATACGAAATACGAAATACGAAATACGAAGAAAAAGACAGGAGAAGAATTTTACTCAAAATTTTACCCCGATTTATACGTTCTACATAATCAAATTACGATACGTGAAAGGTTTACATTTTTTTGCAATCGAAAATCGTTTAATCTCGAAACAATTCACAGCACTCCTTGACGTTAGACATTTCGTTCAGTCAGAGCTAGGGGATTCAACTCCTTTTTTCTTCATCTTCTTCCACGTTCGACTGTAAACATTCTCGACTCTATTCCGGCAATCATCGAAGACTCGGTCTTGAACTCGCGTAATTAAAATTGTTCATTGGGATCGAAGACTGCGGGGAGAAGTCAATAGAATTTTACCGACCTTACTTTGACCATGAATAGAGACTAATTGTCACTTCAACCTGCCACAATTTCCAAAAGTCTATCGATATACTTGCGGAACAAAAAAATGTGAAATAACAATCACGTATTTTATCGTATTTCTGTATTTTCCTGTAAACACGCGTTACATGCGGCTGATTGTGAGTCGAATAATTAAATAAGAGTCGTTGATTCGTTTGTGCAGAATTATAGTGCTGGGAGTTGGAGGAAGCGAAGGAAAAGGAGAAGAAAAAGGAATAAAGGAGAAGCTGCATGGATTGACAGGAAGACTTCCGACCGTCTAACCATGAATTTTTCCAAGAGTGACGTTTTCCCTACAAATGTGCTGACCGATCGGTTGAACAGAAACGGTTGAGTTTCCGCGTGCCCGCGTGTTCGTGCCCTGAGGGCGTACGTAAAAGTGACTCTAAAACCACCAAGGACAATAATCAACTACGAGGCCGAGTCGTAATCACTGTAAGCCTGCAGTTGTCCCCTTGCAGTACACCGAGTTGTGCACAGTACCGTATCGCTCCTGCCGAATACTTGCAACCTCTGCTGATAATTATCGACACAAACGAAGATAAAGAGAAGTCGATCCGCGATAAAGTTCATCGAAAAGTGTGAGAATAGAAATATTGAGTGAAAACCGAGCGATTTACCCCAGTGACTATATCTAAACAGTTCAGTGGTCTCTTACGTCGAGTAGATAAACATCAGCTCGAGAAATTCGTCGAAAGTGACCATGATAAAGATAGTGCTAACCGCGTGCATTTTAGGCCTCGTACTCGCCGGAAGTCCAAGGCTTCCCAGGACGTCCGCCGACCAGCGCAGCATAAGGAATGCAAATGGCCTCGGGAACGGGGCGAGCGCCAACAACAATATCAGTGGGAGTATTCTGCCGACCCCTCTGCGAGGCGCGAGGAATAGGTATGTCTATTCATTTAACAATCGAATTTCGAATTCGATATTGATACCAGCCGCGAGATAATTTCGTTCGACGAACCGTGTAATATCGCATAATGGGAGAATGAGACCAGATATTTTTCACGGGCTCGCACGTTGTTCTGGGAATAATTCGGTCCGATTTAAAACCACATGGAAATTGCTGCCGGGGTACTTTCGCCCGGACACGCTGCAGGTATGAGGTACCTACTCGAATTTTTATCGATCATTTTTCTTTTCTTTCGTCGTCCGACGCGCGTAACTCGAGGGGGGGCAGCGATTATCTTTGAGAAATAATTCGATACCGCGGTCAACCTTTGGTGGATCGATTGAATCAACATTGTGCGCAGTTTCGTTAATCAAAATTGCATTCACGAGTTGAAATATTGTCGGAATTTTTTTTTAGAAAACCCATCATTCATCCGGCTAATTAGCAGACGTTCAGAGATATATTTTTATTACCAAAATTATGAACTCGCGAAAGAAAGTGGTATTGAAGTCTGCAGATGGTTGAAGATCGGGAGGTTTTGATTACTTTACCAATCAGTTGCTCGTACCCGGCCTCGTACACATTTTGGTTCCTCGAGCATCGAATAATCAGAGCAAGACCGGACCGCTACGGTAATTGGCAATCGGAATTATACCGACTAATAATTCGATTCTCACAGCGCACGGTGTTATTTTTCAATTTCCCTCGTTTCGTCCCGTCAACGCGTGTCTGGTACCTCCGCTCGGTCAACGGTTCAAAAACGGAATCATTTAATTACAATCAATCTTCTCGAAAGGTTGTGTGTACACAGAGTCTCGCTTTCACGCGGCGCAACTGACAAAACATCAGCGTCACAGCTCCGACCATATGGGGAATGAATTGTGATTAGATCTCTTTCTTCACATCGTCGATAAAAGCTTCGGGCGGTTATTTTCATTCCGCAATATTCCTCATAATTCCCGGATGACGATTAACCGGGCGATCATACGGGCGATTGACCGACGAGCCAGCGTTGATATAGTAATTCCAGCTGTTCCATTGCTGACCGATATTTCAAAGGCGTGTCAAAAAACGAGAGTAAACGCGGGAAAAACTGGAACGTTAACGGGATTCTGGTTATACTTAGTTGGCTCCGACTCGGGGACCACGCGAGCGCCGGGGAGCTTCTCTTCTCTATACCAGGGACTATCTCTTAATTGCTCGATTAATCACGGGTTTATGGTCGAAGGAACCGCACGACGTGTCAATTCGTATGATGAAACATCGTGTTTGCGGAATCGAATAAGCAATTAATATTAATTCTCCCAGAGTTTGAGGTTCTCTTTCTACTGTCAGCCGCGACTCGGAGGATGCTCGCTTCGCATTTTAATTAGAAATCTCAATTTGGATTATACCGACCACTCCCGACGAGCACCGGCTTTTTCATTCCAAAAATACGCGAATCAACGACTCGACGATTCGTCACCTACGGGCATCTTCGGTCTCTCGTGTCTCTCGTTCGATCACCCGTTGAGCTATGAACGCACTGACATACGAGCATACGAGATAGGGTGACTGCCATGCCTTTCGAACAACTCACAACTCGAGATGGACACGGTGATCCGTTTACGGACGCTTGTTGCTCGTTATAACACTCCGTGGTCGTACCGAATGTCCGATCGAAATTGGAACCACTTGGAAACAAGGGTTATCGGGATTATCTATCCGGGCCAAGCCATAGGCGAGCATAGGACAGAATCAATTGCGCCCGGGTGCTTCGGGCGATTCGTGAATTTTTTATCAACCAGTTTCGGGCCGGTGCAGCGGGTATTTTATTTATTTCCCATGCTGCTGCTGCAACACGATTATGGACGTATACCTGCAACGTACACCGACAAATTATGTCACAAGAAGTTTTAACGGGGAAAGTTTTAACACTTCGGCTGTGATATACAGCGACGCTTTTAATCTCAGTCGTACGAAAAAAGAAGGAAAATAAAAGTAAAAAAATCAATAACCAACACGGGTCTCCTTTTGATTTGATTTTTTTTTTCTCCACAACCAAACAAGTAACTCCTTTCGACGCGCTGATCCTCGGGCCGCGGGAGGTTGGCCACCATTAATTAAGCAATCAAATCTCGCGGGTTTCAAGACCTCGCGACGTCGAACCCAACGAATCCGGAATCCCCTCTACGTTACATTTGAATATCCGTAGCCTCGGACGGGCCTGGGGTCGTTTCACGTTCATGAGACAGGGTATACGTCTTGTTCGCCTCGTGGAGCATAGTTTATTGCGGAGCGTGGGCGTATAATGCCGCTAATTAAAAGTTAAAAAGCTAATATGCCTCCTTCGAGACACACTCGGTGAAATTTATGTATCGTTCACGTTGTCCCGCACGACCCGTGGCCTCGTAACGGAACTAGGATGATGGACGACGTCTCGAACGAGTCCCTTTCGCAGGACGTGTACTTCCGAACGGAATTACGGAACGGCCTTTTCCGATTTGTCTGATTCGAATCGAATCGATGACGCTGCGCGATGAGAATCAAGAGAGACGCGACTCGCTTGTCAACCTTGGGAAACCTCGCGAGTCGAGAGATACAACTGGTACTGTTGCATGAACAGGAATAACGGCATCTTGAGTAGAGATCATACGTATGCATAATATACCAATGTCACGAACTCTCGATCATCGTTCCGTGCGCGTCACGTTGCCTCGATAAAGCGTCGCACAAGGTCAGCGATTCGATGCGAATCGTCTGAGAATCGCTTGACTCGAACCGGCGGAGTATTCAAAGTCGATGAAAATCTCTATAACCATTTAAAGTGCAAGGTTTATCAGCGCACGTTGTTTGCCGATGTAGAAAGTGTCTATGCTGCCTTTCTACGAGAAGATTTAAAGTCTTGGTTCACATCCCAACGTGCGCCTCAGTCGAGATTCGTTTATGCCTGCCGCGATAATATAAATCGTTGGGGCTCTTTGCCGTTTTCTTGATTTCTATACAGATTATCGTGAGCCATTGTCGGACCTCGACGAATCCTGGGGTACATACATCGGATATTTGAATTTTCAAGTTCCCGCACCTCGCTCGTATCGATCGTTCCGAATGAACTTTTCACCGCAGCTGTAAGAATCGAGTTAGGCGAGAAAGAAGGTCAATGCCAATTTCGCGAACCGGCATTTCGCAGCCGTTACACGACCGGGTGCAGCCAGCGAATAGTTCGACATTTTAATTGCCTTAATTAAAAGGCGTGTGTAACATCGTGATATCTGAGAATCAGGACGTAGTTAGTCGGTATAAAACTGATATGCGAATACGGGAGACAATAAAATCGTAAGATCTTCCGGTCGAGTCCAAAAGAGGTACGAACAATGGGTTGTTAGCTCGGCATCCGAGTGCAGCTACCTGCAATCATCCCACGATCGAATGCAATCCTCGCAATATCGCGTATTAGCTACTTCTTTCGTCCCGAGTCGCGTAATATCTGAAATTGAGCTAGAGTTTGTTGAATCGGTTTTCGAATGAATGAACAGGCTGCAACTTGACCGACTCCCAAGGTTTCTAAAAGCGAGGACACCTTCGCTTCGCATGGAAAGATAGATCATAACATAATTAATTGAGATATAGCATTTCTCGTTATACCCGCTGTTACTCGGCTACCGGGATTAACCTAGTTTCTAATTAATATTTTCTAATTTATAATACGCAAGGGACAAGTCGTAATTATTCATCGGCATGGGCTAATTGCGTTGCGATGGATACGAATGCGGACGAAACAAAATACGCTGGGAACAATTTTCGAGAAACCCATAAGGTTCTTCCTCGTGCTGCGTGCAGTGCCGAAACCTAACTCTCATCGAGGTAGATAATTATCCTGATTCTTGATATTCTTAGCGTCAATTTGCGGCATTGCTCGGCGAAAATTTAATTTCAGAGTCGTGTTTAAGCCAAAGTTGTCTCTTCTCTTTTATCCTCTCCACGTGATCATAGCTTGGAGTAGAAAATTGCGTCTAGAAAGCCATTTGCGTTGGCGGCACGTTTATCTAGTAGACGGTACGAGTTCGCGGCTGGATCCCCAAGACTGACAATCAGAAATCAGCTCTTGCCGACCGACACCTGTTCCTCGAGGCGTCGCCCACGCGCTGACAGAATCTCGCGTCTTTGAGTCTTTTTGCAACGGATATTATTATCAGCCCAGATCGATCGAGGAAAGTCGTAGAGCCGTAAAGGAATGTTTTCGTGTTTTCTACATGACTACATCATCTACAAACCTTATCGGCTGCTCGAATTAATTAACTCTTCACTCTCAAATATATAGGTACCCAAGGTTATTTATTTATTCCGTTGAGAAACGGATTCCACGTACCGCGACATTTACATGATTGATTCCCAGCGACGGTCTGTCTTTCGAATCGATACACGAATCACATTCATTTGAGGAACTCGAAAATATTGTACGATCGATTGAATCAGCCAACAGACCGGTATGTTGAATAAACTTCGATAATCGTTCGGAAATATCGCGGTCATCTCGAAAGGTCCGAGAAAACACATGTTATTTTCAATTTATGCCGACAGTCGTTAGGTGGGTAATTAACGGAACTTTAATATGTACCCATTGATAAATTATTATCAGTGAAATTTATAAACAGTCCGCGGTAGGTGCGGGTTATTCAAATCGCCTCCACAGGTCCACGATTTTATCAGATCGTAGCAGTCAATAAAAATACCCTCTCATAAAAAGAGAATTATTAACCCGAGACCGGTTAACGAGCTCGCGAAGGGATCGGCCCTCCTCCGATTATCGAAAGGGAATCGAGTTCGGAATGGAAATAGGTGACCGGTAGTTGCGATATCGATTTTCCCTCGAAACTGTCGTGGCGTAGGATCGTAAAAGGCGACGCAACGCTCACTATGATCGTAATAAGAGTTGAAAAATCATCCGAGAAGCGTTTTCTCACAACCGGAGTGGGAGAAAAGGATGACATTCACGCGGACTCACTTCAGTCAAGAGTCCGGGCACCGCGGTGGTAACAAGTTGTAAAAGCGGTTATTACGCAATTCTCTCAACCTGTCTTATTACTCCGGGCCTTCCTACGTGTCGTACGTAGGTACCTCGCGTCCGCGGTTACACGACGGTTCGAGTCTCTTTCGCTCTTTCGCTCTTTCACTCGATCATCTTTGACCACCCCCGCTGCAGCTTTGACGCGGGAGGGAAATTCGGGTCGAGAACTCGTCGCGCGGTGCCTCCCGCATCGCGTTAAAAGGGCTCCGGTAGCCCGTAGTCTGCGGTAACTTTCGATACACACGGTGCCCACTGCTAGTTTGGAAATAGAGAAATCGATCGAGCCTCCCGGTGCAACCGGTGGACAAAATCGAAACGATAGAAATGGAAATGGGAATGGAGCGTCGCGTATGCGATATAATCGTGCGAAATGTACTTTATCATCATATTTTCCTCGATCATGATACGACGATTAGGTACATGCCTACGTGTCCGCAGCTATTTTTCACGCGATCTATCATCTCCCGTTTCGGATTGAACTCTATATGTATATGCGTGAGAGAAGAAAAATATTTTCCGTGTTCACACGAGTCTATTATAGACGCGTAGGAAGGTTCGAAGTGACGCAACCATCGGGTGATGATGGATGTCGGTATAATTTGTGAAATCCGAAATAACGTTTTGTCAGAATTGAATGCGTTGACATGCTTTTAAAACGCTATCGCACCTATGAATAGGGGCTTATCAATCAGCGGCGATGAATGGATTCGAGAATTTAGTTCAATCTACGTATCTTTCGAACGCGTTTTAACTATTGTGAAATCTGAATCGAGCCCGAGTCGAGGGCCACGGGCACGGTGATTGGTCGTTCGTTAAATTTTATTACCCAGAGCCACGTGGACACCCGTATACTATGTATTATCATATTACATAGTCATTCACAGCCGAACACCGGATCTTCTTTCATGGAAAATGTCAAAGTGCGCGAGAATTAGACGCGGTAGGTGTTTTTTGATTTAAAAAAAAAATACGAAGCAGGTTATCGAAGGTTGATTCAGTCCGTGTTCCCGTGTTCCATTTTTGCAGACGCGGTGCGGGTCATTAAAAATTATTGCGGGTGCCAACGGATCACTCGGTGGATCCCATATTTTTGTCGGCCAAGTATCGGAAATCTTTTTTTCTTCCACGCCACCTTTCTTTATTTGACATTTTGAAATAAACGGCCAGTTATATTTCAACGTACGTTCACCCGTGCCGCTGATCAGGCTATTCAACGTCTCCAGTGGGTAATATTATTCAGCCAAAAGATGCGCACAATCCTGTAAATGGCTTCATATGTTCGTTAGGCAACGGTTATCGATTATTATTTAATCATTACGAGATTCTCTAATCTCTCCTCTCCCGATTTATGCTAAACTGGGCGTTTCGAGTTCCAGTATTAATATATACCTACCTTATACCGCCACACAGCTGAAATGTGGACGGAATCACGGTACGACCCGTGGGTATACGTATTATACCTATTATACCACACTTTCTCAAGGATTATCAAACCACCTATCGGTTATTCCGTTGTTACATAATTTGACTTTTGAACTAACGCAAGAATTTTAATTTCTACGCTTGCGTGTAAGAACCGTGACATCAGCATCCGAGCTTTGGGCAAATTCGTGGTATCTATGATATCTGTTCATTCGCTGATCTCTCACTTTTCAAGTCAGTGAATGTAACACTAAAATGCCAAACATTATATGGAATGATAACGAAACGAAAAATGTATTTTCGGAAAAAGAAACGCGGACGTGCTCCGGGATGTTTTTGCTTGCTCAAGACTCACTGAATTCATTTCATGCCTGATTTCATGAATTGTCACATTTTTTCATTATTAATTGCCGCGACAGGTTCCTGAACGGTTAGCTTCGTTTCTAGTTTCTATCGGAATACTCGACGCAATAATTCATCAGGATCGCAATTAGTCGCGTTTTAAAAAACAATTGATAATCAGACTCGCGATCCTGAACGTATCGAACTGCGAATGACCGGAGGTCTTTTTATTTTCATACCTACTACCATAAAAAGTCGAATGAGAGTTAAATTGTAGCGAAACACAGCGGCAGTCACTTCTCGCCGTGAGTAGCTTGAATGAGTGGCCCACGGGCATCGGGTTGCATAAGAAAAATTACATAGACGCGAAACATGAATTGACTCTGTATATGTATAATATACAGAACGGGCACGGATACGCGATTAAAACAGTATAAATTCATAATATTAAAACTCTGTCCGTGGTATATCGCTGCGCGGACAGTTATTTCGTGTACCTACGTAGCGATATGAGGGGTCAACGCTCGAATTTCGCAAGTGAATACTTCTAATGACTCTTGACTCTCTCCCCGCCCATATTTCAATATCCCGAAAGTCGTTTGGTTTTAGAGTTAGATAGGTCCACCTGAGTGCGCGATGGTCGTATCGTACCGCACGTACAGGCCAAACTTGGAACGTAACGTACGCTAACGTATGTATGTACCTACGTGGCTTGAACTACCGCGACGATAGTGAAAGCTGAGGAGGTACTACATACGTACGTGTACGCGGACGTAACTTTGATATACCTACGTAAGTGAGTTACAACGTTAAATTAAAGCAACGCTCGCACGAGACCCTGCGAACCATACCTATAACCGACGGTCTGACCTCTATCGGGTAGGCGGACTATGGAGTATCGATAACGTAAGGACCAAAATTCCACGTGATTTTCAACCTCCCGCTCCTCTCCTCTTCTCTCTTCGTTAGAGACAAAAGAAAGTCATTCTAATCACCCCGGAATTAATAACAAGTTGAATTTTTACTGGATCTGATCCACGTTTCGAGATCCAGAGAATCATCTTCAACTATTTTGAGTTTGACGTCTGGGTGTGTTTACCTGTGTATATGACCAAATTTGGGTCCCCACGATATCTCGAGAATATCTCGGCTCAATCGACGCGGTTTTCCTCAGCTTAGAACTCATCGCACCTTTTGGCTTTGATCGGTTCAGTACTTCTTGAATTATTTGAACAACAAAATTCTGAAAAATATACAATAAAAATGACGATATCTTGATACCGGATCAACGGATTTGAATGAAATTTGATGTCTCATGGTTTTTTGGGTCACTGTTCACGAATCTGAAGTCAGTTTCGCGAAATTTGGATATTGCAAATTCGATATGCTTACAAAAAAAACTGAAAACGTTTCAATTTCGATGAAAATTGGTACTCGAACGTTTTTTGGGTCACTCATCACGAACCTGAAGTCAGATTCGCGAGTGCTAAATGGCGGATCTAATTTTCTGGGGGAAAAACACTGAAAACATTCTAAATCTTACGCGAATTGGTACTGAATGGTTTTTTGAACCGGTGATCAAGAATCTGAGGTCATATTTGCAAAATTCCAAATAGCTGAAAACAATAGTATATTATGTGGCATGCCCGTAAAGTCACTGTTTTCGGGCGAGGTTATGTTTTTCGTACGAGCCGTTGGTTTTACCGGCGAGCCGAAGGCGAGCCTAAGGTAAAGCCAACGGAGAGTACTAAAAACATAACCTCGCCGAACAGTTACTTTACGGGTGCGCCCCATACGATATTTTTTCCGGCAAAGGCATGAAGAGTCACTTTGACGCCAGTTGAGGTCCGTGCAGTGGCGTTTCTTATGGCGGGCCGAAAAAGTGCAACTTTACGGAGCGAAAACAGGCGTCAAAAAGTGACTTGTTCATGCCTGTGCCGGAAAAAATAAATAACGGAAACTTGGAAGGCCCCGTTTTTTTGAAAATTGTAAAATTGACTCGAAAGAGGCCAAGGTGGAAGGTTGATTGTTCGAAGATCCTCTGGATGCTGGTTGCAAAGAGATTCTTTGACTCGATCGCCCGCACATTATCTTGTAAGATCTGAGGGTCGGTCGGTCGCGGCAATGGGGAACGGGGAACGGGGAACGGGGAAAGAACAGAACTCGTTATCTCCGCACGTCCGTACGTCCGTATCTCCGTATCTCCGTATCTCGAGACACAATGTTGCCTTGTAGTTCGCGGACTCGCCGACGCACCGGTCTTCGCGTACCTGGATTCGGGTATATCTATACATCCGTATTAAAATTAAACTCTCCGTTCATTCGAGACTGTTTCATAAGTAACGACCACTCTGCACTCGTTAAATGCAGCTCAGGCTTTTTGAGCACTAAGCCGGGGATAACCGGAGGTGAAAAGAGAACCAGTTAATTCCTTGTTCGAGCTAAAGACGGTAAGAACTAATTACGATTTATATCGCCTCACGGTCCTGCTCCACTTCGATGCTCGCGGTCAAAACCTCGGTTGACTCTTGTCTCATTTTCCATCGGATATTATCCCGATCCCGGAATCCTTCGCTTCTTCCATGATTATTCACCAAACGCGTTTCGTCGTGGAGTTTTGATTATAACCACGTGGGATATCCCCGAACTTGAGACATTCGTTTCGTGTTTATTCATCTACAATCGTTCACTTTTACCGCGTCGGAACTGTACGATGATATCGTTAGGACCGTGTCCCCCCACGGTCAGTAGAAATACAGATTCCATGATTATATGCAAATTCTTTGCTATTTTATAGTTTAAAGCGGAAAAATTGATGGAAAAAGAAAAGAGTATTGCAAAAATGATCATCGGGAATTATAATCCACGAAACGTCACCGAAGCCACGATGGAAAGTGTTTTCTAATAATTTCACTTCGTGATTGTTTTCTACCTTTCTTGTGGTCGATAACACCCAACCCGTGATTGAAATCGAATGCTAATGCCTCGCATTTCTCGACGATCACGTTAACGTAACCCTATGGGGGAGGCTTCCGATAATTCTTCAGAAGCCATTCAACTCGCCTTCCATTCGTAATTAGGGAGGATACGAACTCGGTAGATATTATTCCTCATCCGGCGACACTCCAGTCTCCACCCGTTATCATATCGGAATATCGACGATCGATATCAATATATTCATTGAGCAGCCACGGTGCAATACCTTATACTCGTCTACTCAATTTTCTGAACGTACTATGGAGATCTGCGTTCGTAAATGGAGACGTGCTCCACTTTGAACGTGTTTTGAGAATGAAGCCTCCACGTGTATCCTTGTCCCCCTTCGCCTACGCCAATGTAGTCATTGGCTCTATGTGCGTACCAACGAAATTGCGGTATATTAACAATTGCGCCGAAAACCCGAGTCTTGTCGCGGTTCGGATCTATAAACCAATATCAAATTTTCGAACGATTTACTTTCCCCTCACGATCGTTATTTATAATAAGTAAGCGGATCGTAGTCATCGAACTGGAGTCAAATTAACCGCGGTGAGGTAGTTTACTTTCATATTAAATTTACCGTGTCTGAATACCATGAGAAGATGAAAACTAACAGAAGGGAATGAGGCGGCACTTCCCGTTTCACGCGGTTTTTCAACAATTATCTCATCTCGGTTGTAATTAACCGTCAAAGTGTCAACTGCGACCGCGGGTTTGATTCGAGAGGCGGGAGGCAGGAAGCGCATCTCTGTACCATTATCGTAATTACAATCCAACGGACATTCACGACTTTGATACCCTGCAGAGACCACATTTCGCCGGAAATGGAAACTTTCGCCCAATTCAATATAGGTACTATCATATCCATAGGTTATAAAATAGAGACACGCGAGTGTTTTCCCACGTATTCGGCAAAACCCTCGAATGTAAATTGTGATTAGCCTCAGGTTTGCGGTGATCAAAAAGTGAGAGCCGTTTGAGAGTATCGCCGGTTCCCTGTTTCTCTCGGTAGGCAGGGACTCGTTTGCAATTCAGCTCACGTTCGCGGTCCTATACCGAGACGCGGAGTAAGTAAATCGGTCCCGATACACCAGCTCCCGGGGTTTCTTCTCGACGATCAATTTTTTTCTGTTAATATACGAACCTGCGCATCCGCGGGATCGGAGGACCGACGAAATCGACGTCCTTCAAATATTTACGACCCGCAGCAGCGGCGGATGCATTATTCATGATCGATTTTCGGGCGTATAATCGATTGTTTTTGGTTTTTTTCTCTTTTCCATTCCGTCAGACAATTGCAGACTCGTGCAATGGCATGGAATTTGAGTTTATAGATTCTCTTCTCTTATCTTCTCGTCTCGGTTTGACCATGAATTATATTCACCGATACAACTCGCGTTATTCGACAACTTTCTTTGAATTTTCAAACCGTAGGTATGTAATTGTCCCTTCTGCACTCCGCGGATCGCTGCAAGTCTCGTTCGAACAGCCCCGGAGTCAGTGTACCGTGAAACAGCGCCGGTATATCCGCCCATGTATCGAGGCCTCGTGACTTTCCGTTTCCTCGTGGGCAAAAATCGGAATTTCTACCAACAAGAACAAAAGTCGTGGCATTCCTTGCGCCGCTGCGGCAACGTAGAAAACTTGTAAATTGCATTCAGATAAATTTAGAGCTGCGTGAAATGTGTAATTTTGTTGAAATTTAACAATTGAATGTAGGCCGGCAGGGGGAAATGAACGGGCGTGGGTAACCTAGGTCACTGGAAGCGAGCCCATTGGTTATGTATGCACATTTCTATTAGAGAAATTAATACGCGTAGGAACTGTGTACATCTATGATTATACACGTCCGTTCGTCCTACCGGTCCGTCCATTGTAGTGAAACGTGTATTAATAAAGGTGCACCGACCTTCGGGAATTATTCATTAATTATGCAGGGAGAACGATCAAACTGCTACTCGAGTCTGTTTCGAATCTGCAATCACGCTAATTGATAAGGCTGCGCCGATACCGTCGCGTAAGCCGTGGGATCGATCTACCCGAGGTGAATTACGGAGGATGCCGTATATAACGGTGTCGCAAACGATTTTGTAAAATGCATATTCTCGTACCGTTCCTTAGCGGGGGAGACACGCCGATATTCGAAATTGCGAAAGCATCTTGAAACATCACCTTACTTCGGTCACGAAGTCGATGATCTCATTCCATACGGAACGAATCGTGTCAATTTTTCATATTATTTATTGAAATTACACCAGTTTCTATAATTCTGCGATAAACATCTCGTACCTTATACCTTCGATCGGATAAAATATACACAAAGTAGCCCATTTCTACTTGGATTCCATCGAGGATTGATAAAGCGAGAAGACTGCAACCGGACTGAGAAGTACAGCCCCGCTAATTAGGATGAAAATAGTTGTGAATCGATACGATCCGGTCACGCGGTTAGAGTTGAGAAAGTGTCAATGCTCGGTATATTTATGTGATCGGTAAGTGGATGGAAATATATTGGCATCGTTAATGAGGAGGCCGGAAAGTTCTTCGGGTATTATCTACGCAGGAAACAGACGTCTGGCAGACAATGTCCTGCCCCGGGTCTGGGTGCCCTGGTGCCCACCCAGTGGATAAAGTCATCAAGATAATGCGAGGCTGGCAAATCGAACGTCTCATCTCCCGCGCGGAGCTCGCGCAGCGCTCCTTATCTTGTTTCGGTACCGAATCAATTTTAAGACCCGAACGCCCCGCGGGCCAACGAATCGTTGCTGCATCACCTCATGTATAGTAGGTGTATTCAGTTTTCTACACGCGGAGTTGTGGCTCGGAACGAACGCGTTATTCTATTTTGGCACCGATAGTTTTCGGACACGAACGAGGATAACCTCGATTCTCAAATATCTCAAAGATGCAATCAGCGTTTGGCGATTACTTTATTTTATCGCCATCGTACATGCGTGGCTCGTTCCTCACGCTTGGATCCTCGTGCAGCTACGGCGTCCTGCTAATTAGTATTTCGTCGAACCAATTATAATCCTTTATGCTTTATTTCAACTACTAACGAGTTTTAATTACACAGAATTGATTTCTTTAGCTCAGTTCGATTCATCCTGGATATTTTGCCTTTGGACTCGAAAATTCGCGTCTTTTTGTTCAATTCCAATTACCTGAGATCAGGTATCATATCGCGGTAGTTTGGCTATACCTAATTATTCCTTTCCCCTCCAACGTTACCGGCGGTGATGGCGGTATCCGTGTCAGTTTCGGTTAAAATATCGCCGATTCTAAGACCCACTTTTACTCACTTTTCTTCTTTTTTTTACCAATTAAATCGATTCTGACGTAAGATTATAAATAGGAGTGTGTTAAATTCCACAATTATAGCTCAAAGGCTCGATTACGCTTCAAAAAACGATTCAAAGTTAATTAGATTCGGTTGTACAATAAATTTGCAGTCATTAAAATATTAATCACTGCTACGTTTCACCAATTTATGTGAGAAAAATCTCTTCAAGCTTCTATTACCTACATCCGGTCTCTACTATCTGACCTGCACCAGTCCCGACTGTCAAACTGTGTTCAAGCTATGATTGAAAAATTAAAAGTCGATGTGACGCGATATTCGTTGCGACTGGGAAAACAGGTTTCTCCGATCATCGAGTGATGAGTCCCAATCCCGGCTCTTATCAGCTGCCTGATCGAAGACTTCCATTGTCCTGGAGGATAAATTAACGTTGTCGCGGAGCATAATTATCAACCTTCCTTCTGTACGGTTTGCATCAATGTCGTTTCGCGAGCGTGTATCGAATTTAACGAAAGCCAGTTCGGCATGGCATTGAACACAAGCGCGGGACAGGCTGCAACCGCGAACCTGTCCTCTCGGCTCACAATCAGCGGCAAGTACCGTGTCCATTAACAACCCGGCGCAATTGTCGCGAGAATTTGTTCGAGGTTTCTTCAGATTTCATTCGCCCCTTTTTATCGAGTCAAGAATGCTGCCTTATGCCGAAGGAAACGTGATCGCGTTACCGAGAATAGATAACTTTTTATTCACTATACGCGCGATTGTTCTGATCTGCGGTAATCTATTGACTCAATAACGTTGCTGCGGGACCTCCGTTCTAACGACAGTATAACTACGGTAATCCGCGTCAATGGGAGCATCCGTTGCACAACTCGATATCCATTGTGCATGAAATCTGAAATGGGGTTTTGTACACAAGAACAAAGCTGACTTTCCCGTAACCGCCAATTACCGCAGTCGTCGATCAATCATAGAGTCGAAGTTGAAAGATCCTGGTGCAAATTAATACAGGCTTCGCTGACAAAGCATTCGCCAGATACTCTGGATACTTCGATTACCCTCAGAGGCGATAAGACTGCGCTGCGAGGAGTTTTACTTTTTAGAGCACTCTACCTGTGGTGCGAATTAGTCGTGTGTATACAAGGTATACAGGTATACGCGGTGGCGTCAGTCCCCCACCGCAACGAGTGAGTCTTCCTTGACCCAGAAGTCAAGAGTCTGGTTGCCCGAACAGGTGTAGATTTCGAACAATGGACAATGGCAGTAGGTCGTGTTAGAACGATGTTACGGTAGCCCCGCGTTATTAACGCCAACTATTTTTTTTTCTTGTTCTTTACACGAGTCTATCTCACGTACGATTTTTATCAAGTAATTGTCGCCTATATATAGAGGTACGATCTTCAAGGTTCCCCCGTTATTGCGAATGAAATTCACGATGCCATAATTACACGCAGTTACTACGAGGGTAGGGAGACCAGCTGCAGTTTCGCGGAACAAAAATCTGGTCCTATACTTACAGGCGCTGTGATAAAAAGAGCGAAAATCAATGTAGCGACTGCAGCAGCGCCGGTGGTCACCCGCGGGCCCGGCAAAACATCGGGAGGTATAATAATGAATATAAATAATAATGAAACAAAAAGAAACGAGAAGCGAAAAAAAAAAGAAAAAAAGCCGGACAGTGTTGCGATAGTTATCGCGATCACCGATTGCGCAATGGCGCAGAGGGGGGCGGAGGGGGTCGCCCGTACCCCTACCGTATGGCTATTATTACACAAGACTGTGCGCGCCCAGGGCAGTGGCGGTGGCAAGATATCATTAATATCAAATTGATCAGAATTATAACTTGTGTGTGTGTGTGTGTGTGTCGCTATCGCGGACGGCAATCTAGTTTCACGGCTCGAAATACGGGGGAACCACGCTGCACCGCCTTGTAATTAAAAATACGTTACAACCAATCAATATCTATTCCCGAAGCTATTCCTGATTGTTCTAATCGCGATAACCTAATTAATAAAATTGGCATTAGAACCCGAAATCGGCAGTTTCGCGGGAGCTGCCGCTGGTCCGCCTACTCGAGCACGATCCGCGCGTTCTTGTGTAACTGGACCTCCGTTTATGGGATTATACGGGCATTGAATAATACACGTAACATCATCGACGAGGTATAAATACACAAATACACGGGGCTGGTCCGACGGTGGGTGTTCGACGTGTCATTACCGGACCTCGATATCATGCCTCGTCGCTCGCGGTTTCATTCAATCCGCGAGATTCCGGTTTCAATCGAACACGGAGAGTTTCGCGATGCGGATAGAGATGGGCCGGTTCTCGCCGTACATGTACCTACAGGGAACTCTTCGTGATTGAGATTCAAATTGAAAGCCACCGAGCCGCGGGTTGAGGCAATTATCGAGATATATATAATCATTTCGTCATACGCGGTGCAGATCATTTGTACCGCGGTATCGACCTAATACCGCTAATGGACCGCGGTTATGTGCTGACACGAGTGCTAGTGGTTTATAATTACTTTTCTAATCTCTTGAAAATTGGGACGCAGATATTGTCGACCTCACCGATACCCGGGGCTCTTTGCGGCCCGAGGTCTGATCGGTATTGGATTCAACTTTTTGTCTCCCTTTTTGTTTCCCTATTTGCATTTCGCTCAAACCGCAATATCCTTGGCGGTGAATCACGAGACGTAGAAATTTAATGCACCGGACGTGCTCACTCGGGTGGAGAACATTTGTACCATTAAATTTCTCGTCTCACGTAATAACGATGTAAAGATGTGATTTTATATAATCAAACGATTTGTTGACCGCGTGAAAAAGTATATCCTCTGTCAATAATTTTGAACGTAACTTGTGGTACGAGTCGATAAATTTCACCACTTTCTGATCATTTCATTTCTTTGACGGAAAGATTTGCTTGAATCCGAGTAAATTTTCAAACTCGATCGTCCCTCCGTCCGCCGAATGACTAATAACTATCGGGGTACTGACAAAAGACCGCTCAAGGCTGTCTGGTGAACAGCCTATCGCCTCATTGGTACGAGTACGACCTTGGCTTTACTTATTTGCCGATACAGTCCGCCAAGTCTTTTGCATTGAAATGGAAGAAAAATTGGCGAAAAATCTCGAGGATACGTTCGACCACCTTCGACGAGCTGCTTTCTGGGCTCCGAGGATGCCACGTGCTTCTTCTTCTCTCTTTCATCTCGTACTGGCGATACCTTCGATTCTCTGCTCGCACAGCTAAACGTATGGCTAATTAAGACGTCGAGGACACTGGACAAATTTACGATCACCGCTTACCGTGCAACTGCACGTTCCACACTCCCGGGCTTGGCATAGCCATAGCCCTCGGCAGGATTTGCGCCGATGTCTGCACCCCGGACGCTGGTTTATCATCCGATATACAGACATTACGCTCTGAGCGATAATACATCAGTTATGAAAGTCCGACGAGTTTTACTCAATAATGTTACGTACGCGGGTACCTAGAATCTACGTATGTACATACATACATACTGACTGACTGGTGGATATAGACCACGCGTGTACGATAGACATGTTCGCTGGATGGAGCTGGAGCTGGAGCTGGAGCTGGAGCTGGAGCTGGAGCAAAGGCGTATGGCTGACGTGAACGATATGCCAGCAGAGGTCGGCCAGTTCTGAAAGAGAATGTCAAAAGCAACGGAAACCTTTCAGCTTGCAGCCGTCGCACCCGGTCACTGGTCCATTTTACAATTTGTTCTTCGATACCTCCGCGTGTCTGCCTTATGCCACGAATCACGATATATGTATCTTGTATCTCTGCGAACATTCAAGTGCGCCGGTGTTCCGCTAGCTATGATCGAATTGGGAGATCGTTGTTAACGCCTTGTCCTTTGTATGTACCTAGTCGGATGTGTGAGGTGACCCTGTGTGAGGAGTTGGACCTTTCTCCGGATTATTATTAATGAACCTGGAATAAAATACCCACACCGATTTCGTGAGGGTTTGATTTATGAAAAGTCATCAAGATCGTAGAAGTATAGACGAAGAGAATAAATAGTCCGTAGCCAAGAATGAAACAGCCGAGGGGGGAAGGATATTTTTTAATTGTCAACAGATTTTGCTGAGAAATTTGTTCGTCGCCTAGTGCGACAGGCATCTTGCGATAAGTCATGCAACGGACACAAACATATATCTGAGATATGATAGAGTGGGCGCCGCGGCACGTGTAGCCAAGCTGTCTGCGATCAACGATAAACTATCACTTTTATTTTTTTTTCCCACAATATCTCAGGCTAGAAGGCGAAATCACAGATATATGAATCGAATTCAATCCCGAAATGCTCCACTCGCGTGACTCCTGGAGGGTCTCCTGATGTCAGACGCGGTACTCGCGGACCGACGATATTTCGTACAGATTGAGGCATTCGAGTGGATACATCGTGTGATCGTTAACGCGCTACGCTCACTCTGGACGTCCGATTATTTTTATTGTAAGTGTGCACACGTACCGAACGACAGCCACTAGACGGATTTTAATGATACCGTGTACCCCGGGTTGTATCGGGTACTCGTTGGACTGACATTTTATACGAGGACAACTAGGTTACGCTTGCGAAATTATCAAGCTGCTAGAGACCATGCGGGACAATCGCGCCTGTTGTTTGAAGCACCATTTTCCTCCACTTCCTGAATCCTGAAATGTCGCATCAACCGCTGGAGGGAAACACCTATGACCATTCTTATTCTCGTTCCATATCTAGCTACCTATGGTGTTCTTTAATCCTGGCACAGAGAAACTGTTTTATCTTCATTGGACAATCTGTTGGTCCGTTTCACTCATTTGATGGGATTTAAAAAATGTGTCCGACGCGGGAACCAACCGTTCAAGAAGTACTCTACTCGGTCACCATTGCCAAACAAGGCGGTTGTCCGTCAGACTCATAGTCAGTTCAGTCTCCCCATTTAAGATTACATTCTTACTCCAACTATGCGCCTCGAACCTCGCTTTCGGCTACATGTTCCGTTACTGATTCGAGTGCACATAATGTTGAATGAACAGAAAATTTGTGAACGTCGTCCGGTGCGGTGTCAGACCGAGCTTTGATCGTCAAGCTCTCATGATCTCGCAGGTTCAGATAACAATGAGAGAAAGTGCAACGTGAATAGGTGTTAGACTTCGAAGGGATACACACTCGTATCTTCGGACGGCATCTGGTCTGGAGGATTTCTGCCATAGATATTCTCGGCCGGTGGTATCACAGATCGGAAACACATCGGATCGAAACGGAGCACGATTGTCTCCTGGGTGGGTAGACACAACGGTGTTTGAAAAACGCCGCTGCAGAAACGGTTACTGAACTTTCTAGTGTCGTTGCAAATGGAAATTGAAACGGAATCGGAATCGGTTTAACCTACTGGGTGACTCGGGGTCAGGACTCGTGAATTGGAACGGGGGATTTCGATGTTCGTTGAACGATGGAACGAAACGCATTTTGGTTCGGAGACGAAAGAAAATAATGCACCCGGTGGTGACAGCGGCCCGACGGCATATAGTGCGACAAATTGAGAAAAATTTCAACCTGATTGATAAGAGCTGGTTAAACTTTTGGAGCGGTGCTTGAAATCCTTAAATACTGACTGGCCAAGACTTCCTGTTGGGCCATGAATTCCATTACATCTCTCGATGCGATCAATTTGGTAAATATAAAGCAAAAGTGAATGAAATTAAATTGAATGAAAACCCGTCGAACGTCAAAAACCAGGGCGAGGCCAGGTCGATCGGGCAAAAATTATTCAAATTATTGTACCTTAGTATTATTTAGAGGTTAGCCTTCGTTTTGGCGATTGAATCGATTCAGAAAAACAGAACCCGACCAGACACCCTGCTCACTCACACATTGACCCATACTTCGATTCGCTACGACAATTAAAAAAACGCGACGACGCTTTGCGGTAGGTATTCAAACTGTTGCACAACCAGCGCGTTGTACCTTCCGACTCATTCCTTAGATGGGTGTTTGAGCATGAGAGAAAAAAGAGGAGAGAAGAGAAGAAAATAAAAGTTCCTCGTATCAGCGAAAGCGGAGCCCTGCGATCGCTTGCCGGGTAGCGAGCCGGAAGTTGGAGCAGCGATTTTTGCACCGAGTAGGTAAAGAGAATTTCGAAAGACCTTTGAGTTTGTTAGTCATAAAGATATCAGCGCGGTGACGCGCACCTGTCTCCGCGACTCTGTAAACGGTATTTATTTGCGTTTGGAGAAATGTGCGGTGAGCGCGGTTTCGCCGGTTTCCGTAAGTCTGTGGGAACCCGGGGCCGAAATATAGCCGAGTTCCCTTGCCGGGTGGCAGGGAAACGCAGAGATCGTTTCGGGTCAGCGAAACAATTTCGTCAGATCTTTCTCCGGGGAGCGGGGACCGGATCGGGTATTATCACTTTGTCGGCCTGCCCATATACCGGCGCAAATGTGTTGGCAGGTCAACGCTTAGCGACTTAAATACAATTCCAGACATTCACTTCGCGGTTCGGTGTCTGCTGCCGGTACGAAATGACCAACGGAGCTCTAACACGAGCGATACCTTATTTCTCGCTTACATAACCCCTCCAGGATCCGAGCCTCGGGTGGTTCTTGCCAGGCTTGACAGCCGCGATTCCATATACAGCCTTGTGACTGTAACGTACGCTCTTTGGCCCGTGGACATAAGACATGCGATATAGTTTCAGCAGCCTCTGCAACGGGCCTTTTTTTCACACCTCCTCGCCCCTCCCGAGGAGTATGCCACCTGTAATTTTCTTCCGTAATGGACATTCATCACCGCAAACTATCCGTCCCAGTTATAAATCCGATTCCAACCTTTGAGGAGAAAGTCAAACCCGTAGTTGTGCACTGTCTCCAATTTTAAATGTCCGTGTGTAACAAAACCGAGCCGAGTGAAAATTGTGCTTCGATAGATGAGAAGAGAAGGCAAGTGCCTTGGTCAGGTCGATGGATTCGGATACGCGATAGCCGTATGGTAACCCGGGGCTTTTTTTTCAAAAACGTTGATTTCTTTCCCACGCGATCGGAGATTTGTCTCCTGTGGCACCGCGAGACAACCAATAAGTCCCGTTTGCCCCCTCGTATCACATTTGTTGACCAACTTGTACCGCAGATTTTATTGACACTGACTGTTTATTATGAATATACCAGAGGAGATAGGATCGCCGCTTTCTTTTGAGCTCGCGTCGACGGACCAGCGGCCAAAGCTCACTGCAGGCTATGTCACCCAATAAAGGAACAACAAGAAAGGGTCTCACCTAACGAAAACATCGACTAGTCTCGTGTTTAATGGCTCGTTGGACACTTGGACAGTAATCTTTGCGACGATTTGTTTCTCAATCACCAGCCGATAACAGGCTACAAGTCTATCACACGATTGATCTCTTCGAAAGAACGTTTATGCATCATTCGGAGATTCGGTCATCACGCGAGACGCGCGACATGTCTAATATTTGACAATCATTCTCCGGTCCGGTTCCGGTTGATCCTGACATTTTCCACACCGTTATTCACGGTAGTTGTATGATCGCGTGAACAGGATTGTAGACTATTGTTTCATCTCGTCGCCTTGTCATTTTTAACCCCCTCGTTATACAAGACCTGCCATCAACACAATTGGTATTTAAAGTTTTATTTTGAATTTCGATTGTATCAGAGCTGTAATCATCATCTTCGGGTAAACATATCTAACTACGTATAAATAACATGACGCTGTTAACAAAAGTTCTTGGTTCCCGAACCGACGCCTGAGTCGATAAATTTGTCAATAAACAGCCATGGGTGAAGGTGAACCGCACATTTCCATTACTTATAAGAAACATATCATTAGGTGATAAAATCGAAGGTCTCTCGATTCGTGCCAGTAGAACCACTTGAACTCGTGGATCACTTAAAAACTGCGGTAACATCGATTAACGCTAATCTACTTAGAACATGGAATGGTACTCCGCTGATATCGAGGCGTCGACGATTTTTCTCAGAAAGGGTCCGCTTCGCGACGGAGCGGCTGAATCTAAGAAGCCATCTAATTATTGTGTCGCGATTTTAGTCCCGACAAGCTACAATCGAGTAGAAATGTTCATAGAAGAACCTTGGCAATGATTGTTGAGCGGAGTTGGGTAAATCCTACAGCCAGAAATTGCAAAACGTGGCGAACCGTTAAGCGTTTCGACCGTGACTTCGCGGAGACGTGAGTTGATTGAGAATCTCAATCGTGACTCGATTGAGACATGAAAATACCAACTCGGCGCATTCTTATGCATTCGTTGACCACGCGTAGAGTGAACCGATGACGGTCTACGGTGCCAAAGTAGAAATGAGGATGTTCGAGAAATCGGCTATCTTGGTAAACGATTCCAAAACTGTGTGTTTTGAGTTGACCTCAGTTTGGATTCAGGTTACTCGATCTTTCTCGACAAATAAAACAGCTCGGATGTTTCGCGATTACTATAGTCCGATCGCGATCGAGTCAATGCTCCGTCGCATCTTACAAATACGACGCGATGGTATCGATTTACGATCGAATTACAATTTATTCCTGTCGGGCATTTTCGCACGTCGAGTGAATTCGGGGCTATCCGCAGGTTGTTGACCATAAACCAAACCAGAGATCACCGGCAACCAATAATTGTGCGATAGTCCGAACCCAATTCTTGGCGAAACGACGTCTCGGGTTCGCCTGGCTGTGGCGCTACGCTTTCTCAGTGTCAAGGCTGACGCTAACGAATTCATTACCTTAGCTCGCGGCTGTCACAGCGTTAACAGTTAACACAGCCGAACCCATAGCAACGAGCCGCAGAACCGACCAAATAGAAATCATCACCGGTTGCCTGCGAACGATTCTCCGTCACTCTTTCTGCGCGGTAAAAACACTCTTCGCGTCGAATCGTAACTTTCTTCGATCAACACCCGCTCCGTCATCCCACACGACCCTCTCGATTATCCTTCCCGCTTTTCCTCCTCGAAATAGTACTAACGACGAAATTCGGCTCGGTGTGCAACCGGTGGCGCCTTTCGTTATCCGGGCAGTTGTAATCGGCTTCATTCACGCCTGTTGCAAATCTTGTTCGTCACGGTGAACAAAGTCAAAGTGGAGTCGACGGTTTAATAAACAAATTTTTTGTTATCGGACGTCGTTATAAATTAAGTCGATATCGACGAGGCTGAAACGTCCCGATGGATTTAGGAGAGTTTCGACTCCACTGGCGTCAGTCGAGACTGTAACACGATCTCGACCGGAATATTATTCGACCTTTATAAATTGATAGCGACGAGATTCTCCACCGGTTGATTACTTTATGCGCGGCGAAGGCCAGACAGTTTGACGGGAATTAGCATAACATTGGATTACAAGTTATAACACGGCAGAATCGGCTGTGACACCGAGACGGGGGCGCGTCGCTATTGGCAGACTTTTGATCCGATCCGATGCTGTGCGACGGAATCGAGAAACTCGTCCATACCTCACGCAGCCTGTCGTTCCTCGGTAATCAAGCCATTCGCACCTTTCTATATCGGGCCCGTAGGGTTCGTTTAATAGACGTATCAGTGAACATCGATAATTGGTTATTACCTGCCGATGAAACGGCACCTGCAACGCTCTGAGCTAGTCGGAAACATTCCTGCACCGAGATACCGAGCTATAATATTTTCACGTCGCGTCGGAAAATATAACCAAGAGAAACGTGCCGTTTGGGTACCGAATGGCCCAGCCCTCCATTCAGGACGCGCCCATGAATGAATATTAGACACACCGTCATTAATGTCTGCGGAATAATCCTCGACTCTCTTGCCTCATTTCCTCTTTGCACGTACAGCTCCCTGAAATCCCGCGACCAGCTGTTTACCTTAATTCGATTCCGTAAACACCACCGGACACGGTAAATGTTTATGCATTAGCCGGTTAAATTATTAGTTGGTTAGATCAATTCGAACTTATCTCCGATTGTAGAAGTAATATCCGAACGTCCGATGATAATTAACAGTATCCGCGTAGGTACGCGTGGGGCCCGCCATTCGTTGACAGACTAAACGCGGATAGCTGGTAGACCCCCCGCTGGTGGGACGTCACTTGGTCCTCACACGTGCATATTACTTTAGCGTTTATCGTCCGCTTGTCATAAACCGATATTAATTACGACTTTTGGCTGAAAAGTGAACGCGGAGACATCCCAATAAACACAGGTACGTCGAATATACGTATATTAAACGTGTCCAATGTGGAAAGTCGGCATACGTGGAAAAATTATACGTGGACCACACATCATTCAATCAACGTATCTTGTATACCAGGAAAACCCGTGGAAAACACGTGGAAAACACGCTTCTGTGTGCTGGTATATTCCACATGTTTTCCACCGTATGAAAAGTGTTTTTTACACGTGTAATCCATGGTATATTTTTGGTCTCGATGTCCGCGTGCCCTACCTAATTTTCACCTCTCAAAAATTTCCTAACATCCACATTTTCATGACAAAATGCTGTTGAACAAGTCCCATAGTACAGCACATATTATGTACCTCAAACTTCGTACTCATCGTAAGAGCTGACAGCAGCGCGAGGATAAGAGATTGGTTTCACACACGAGAGGTTCCCGGATCGAATCCCCATGAAGTCACTTTTTTTTTTTTTTTTAATTCTTCAATTTTCAATTGTCTTTCATTAATAACGGTTTTTTATTATTAATAATACATTATTATGTTAAAAACAACATTTGGCTGACATTTTACAGAATAAATATTATCGCAGACAGTGATCAAAAATTGATGGTATAATACACGTATATTTCCCGTATAAGTAATGCGTATCGAAAAATTGGTATAACAGGCGGACTTCGTACCTGAAAATATACGGTATAATATACGAGTATTTCCCGTAGATTCTATGTAACTAGTTTATTACCAACGTTTTCTCAACGTGTCGAGATACGTTTATTATACCACACATCCACCACTGTGTGTTTATTGGGATAGGATATAGGATATAATATACCCGCGCCTCTCGACTCTTTGGTATGTACGACAATTTTGTAAAATAAACAGTTACTCAAAATTTGAATAACTTTTACCTGCACACGAGGCTCGCCTGCCTCACGCGATCCCTATCAGATCGCGCGGTAACGCTTATTCCCATCGCCACTTATCTCGGATTATGGCGAGCCTTCCGTGTCGGAATGCTCCGAGTGCAACAGAGGTAAATATCAGACCGTCGATGATCACTTCTGGAGTTTAACGGCCCCTCAATTAGGGTATCGAACTATCGACAGGTGTTTATATTCGCCGGTTAAGTCGTGGATTGCGAAATACGAAATCGATAAATTTGAAACGATACCCGGTATAATAGAGGCCGAATGTCAGAGCCCGGGGGCAGCTTGGATCTCCCCGGTTGCTTATCGTTAGTCAATCGCACTTTCTTTCCTCTTCAAATATTGCACTCGCGATACGATATTCGCTACTATCCGGAAATGCCGCGGTGATTATTCCGAAACTGCATTGAAACGACGAAAATCTAGATACCCTGATGAAAATGTGGATCCGACTTAAAGAGTCCCATCGCTGCATCACGAGCCGGGAAGAAACAAACCAGCTCGGGATACCAAAAATCGTCCAAGGGTTGACGCGTTGATAATCGATCGATTTTTCTGAAACCGCGCGTTGAAGACACGAGCGGATTTAGAAAGCGGTGTGCAACTATGCCGCAACTCCGCGGGGAGTAACTCATCGAAACACTACACGCACACTTTTCCGTACGTAGTTAGCCACGGGGCACGGTGTGGGTATTATTGCAAGAAACTTTTTGGGGTCTTGTCAATCGATGCTGGTGCGAAGAGAGTAGGTACACACGTCCACGTGCGCCTGTGGGTCAAGCTCCTCCTCGCGTTTGGTTCAACGTCCAACAATTGGACACGCAGGTTCGATTTCCCGGCGGCGGGACGTTCATATTTTTTGCAATCTCACCATTTTTCTAATCGCAAATCGTTTAACGTATCTCATACCCGCGGCGTGTCTTCGTGGCAGCCGTTTGGAAATCCTTAAGCAGCTTAACCACCGCTTACTCCAGGATCCAGCTGTGAAACGAATAACCTCGCACGGATATTTAATTATTTAACCAATGACTTTTTAACACAGATGTATGGCCCGCGAGTTACGTAGGCACGCGCTCGCGGCGTTCTAACATCCGACTAATCGATACAACATGTAACGGAGATTTTCTGCTTTCCGCTTTCTTCCTTCTTCCTTCTTGCTTCTGCCTCCTTGTCTCGATATTTATTCTTGCGTGAGGATTTAGGAGTGACTGATCACTCAGCCCTACGGAACCGTTGAGTCGGAACTGCTTTTATACATCTCGGTCCGAGTTCTCGATCCAGTTTCTTACCCTGCGGTCGTCGGCGTCTTTCCGATCTTCATGGATCTGGAATGATCCACGATATCCTTAAATCGACGCGAAACTGCGTCAGCTGCAATTGTGCGGCTATTCGGGTCTGATCTCGTAAGATAAAAGTGAAAGTGTTAGGCGGTGGCGCCGGACCTCCATATCTCTCTCTCTCTCTCGATTCACAGTCGTCACAGGAATCTCGTAATGTCGGGCTGAGAGTTCAGCACCAGTCTGCTCTGGCTAATCGATCATATGCAATGAAGGGCGCGGTACTGACGGGTCGCGGAACTTATACTTGACCCGCGCTCTTATCTTGGGGGGAAATCGTAAAAGCATCGTAACCCTTTAATATCCGTAATTACCGCAAATCTTCTTTGCACAATCCCGCGAACCGCGTTGAGAAAAAAAAAGTTGGAAACTGCCGCGCACGAGAACGAAGAGTAAAAGAAGATAAAAAGAAATAAGATGAAAACAAGTATCGGAATCACTTCGAGGGAATGTGCATGCGGTTAATTTCGCAATTGGGATCCAGATCGCACGTCGAAACGATCAGCGGTACTCGAAACTGCAACCGGGCCGAGAACTTTCACAGGCAAAAAATAGTAAATAAAACTGCGCCTCCGCGGGTTAAATTCGTCGCAATCGCAGATTACGCTCGCGGTCCGATCATCCGATCAATGAATTACGGCGGTACCGGCCCAGGCTCGCGGAGTTTTATTGCGCGTCGCGATGACCCGGTGCCGTGGTTTCGACATCCGTAAGCTCGAGCCCGAACCTGGCGGTCGGTGATCAAAAGAGATTAATTAACATCGTTAGCCGGAACGGGCATCAGACGTTGTTGTCTCTGTTCGAATCGGTTGTCTTTTCACCGTCCTTCCCTGTTGGTATACCGTCTTTGCAACGTTTTTTTTTTGTTTTTTTTTTCTGTTTTTCTCATCTCGCACTTGAACTCTTTTGCCGTTTTGTATGTCTTTCCTTTTCATTACTGAAACCCACCAGGCGAGTCGTTTTCCCGCAGCCATGCCTTCTGGAGCCTGCGTGGCGACACTTGAAGTGTCTTTCTTCGCCTCTGCTGGTGTCAGTGGGTATCCGCAGTCTCTAACGTCTCGATAATTGTGTTAAAAACAGAGTGGTTTACGAGGCGAGTGTGTTTAGCCCCGTAAGGCAGGCAGGCTACCGGAGTTCCAGCATTCACATGCGTAGACCGGAAGTATACGTGACAGCAGGTGTGCGAGATAACTGACTTTATTCGCTCGGGAGATTTCTAACGATTTCAACCGGACACTTACATGATGGATTATACCTACCGATACACCGCTGCCATCGCCCGTCCGCGTGATCGAGCCGCGCCAAACTATTCCACATTTTCATACCCGGCTATCTTTATTTCTTTATTTTTCAAATTTATCGTCCCAGTCCAGGAACCGTAGAATACCCCGGTTACGAATGGCCTTTTCGTACGTAGCCCTTGGCACCGTCCTGGTTACAGTGAATGTAAGTTCCGTGGCGATTGGTCAGTCACCGCACGATCTGCAGAGTTGGACACAAACTCGGGGATATACACGAACGTGTTCCCACAGAGTCATTCATACAAAACATGAGCCAGTTCTCCCGGTGTTTTTTCTTCCTTTTCTTCTTCTTCTTTTGCCCGCTGCGGGTCCGCGATACTCCATTTAAAACGGAACTGGTCTACCAACCTGCCGGGGTGTTAGGTAATACGAAAAAAATTTCACTTTCAATCAGTTAAACACGCGCACGCAACTCTTCATCGGCCCGAGGTATCGATCCTCTTGTCCTCGCCGGATCGATATTCGATCGGATTTATGCAAAGTTTGTTTTACCGCTTGTCAAGCGTCGAACGTCTGTCTTGGTTTGTTTGTTTCCACTCCGCGGGCTAGGCTCTCACATTAGCGCTAAGTAAAATCGTTAGTAAGTCTTCCGGATCAATTAACTTTAACGATAGGAACTGGATAGAGAGAGTCCCACGAGTCCCCTTGTCATTTTATTTGTTGCGAGTGATTACCGACGCGGAATTCAACGCGTAACCGCGTCTCGAGAGCCTTCTAAACGGACGACTACAACGACGGTAACCGATTGTTGGGCGTTTCTTTAAAACTTAATTGCTCGAAAGCTCGTTTAGCGCAGGCATGTCCGACTGGTGCTGTAAAACAATTCTGAATGTACCCGCGACTACCGGGAATCGGAGTATCACGCCTGGAGCATCGCTAGCTGCGAATAGAAACGGTCGGAAAGTGAAACTTATGAGCAGTTTTACTTGGAATAATCCATAACGTATCCATAGTTTGCTCGCCTCCCCGCCTCGACGTTCGAATTACGACGCTTGCTGAAAATAATCGACATTCTTCGTTTCTTTGTCCCGTCAGGGAACAGTACCTCTTCAACGTCTTCGAGGTGATCGTATCCACCCTGGAATCGAAACTGCAGAGGATAGAGAATCTGGATAAAGCTGTTGAGCATCTTATGAGAAGGGTCGAGGCACTCGACTCGAGAGTGAACGACAACATCGACAAAACCGACAATGTCATATCGAAATTGAGCACTTTGGACCTGAAACTGTTCCACGCTCATCCCGGACTTTCGCCCGAAGTCATGCTGGAGTCCAGGACGGCCGAGAGCAGGAGTAGCACGGTCGAGGGTGGTGAGTGACTATCGTCCATCGTTTTCTCGTTTCAGGAAGGGAGAGTGAATTATCTAAATGGTCGCGTTACATTATTGTGCAGCTCCGATAATTCGTCTGATTCATCACGATGACCCGTCGCCGGAATCCCTTGGCGACAAGCTGCTCTCCCTGGACCAGAAAGTATCCGTGATAGACGAGAAACTCGTGATCCTCAAGAATCAATTGGACAACAACTTCCTTCCGTCTGACGACATAAACGCCGAGGCTAGCGAGAAGAAACCGATAAGCATGAACATCCTCGAGATAACGAAGGCCCTGAACAACGAGGTCATGAACCACGTCTCGGTCGAAATCGAAAATCTTAGACAGGCGACCGGCAGCATGGACCGAAAACTACAGTTCCACATGAATCTGGTGTCCGATAACCTCGGGGCTGTCTACACGATGATACGCGAGGTCCACGAGGCCATAGTCGACAAGGAGGCTCCCGTCAATGTCACGACGACCCAACCTCCGCCGAGGCAGAACAAAATCGACCGTTTGGTGGAACAGATGCATCCGATGCTTACGGTTTCGGAAAAGATGGACGAAGTCTGGGACGTTGTGGTAAGAAAGTTTCCGAGCGACTCGAACCGGGGTTCGATATTCCGGCTGGATGAGGTTTTTAACCAATTTTCGGACCCGTTTCTTCCCAGGTCGGCACCAAAAGCTCCGTCGACGATCTCGTCCCCAAGTCGGACGAGCTCCTCACCCAAACGCAACGACAGGAGAGAGCGATCAGCGAGATCCACGCCGATCTCAGGACCAAGACCAACAAGATTATCGCGAACCTGGAAGGCGTTGAGAGCAGGCTCAAGAAACAGGAAGACGACGTCGCGACTCTGGCCCAAAGACCAGTGCCCGCCGAACTACTGCTGGACCCAACGATCGACAGACTCGTCGAATACGATCCGAACAGGTTGGCCGAAATTACCAGAAACTGTACTCTCCTGCTGTTTTTGTTCATTAGTTGCAGTCGAGTCGAGGTACTCCGGTTTTCACTTCTTCTTTGTTCTGTTTTCTTCCAGGTACGTCGCAGTTCCCGACGAACTTGCGAACGAAACACCGATTCCTACCTACGTAACGACGTCAACGCCCCCCGTGATCACGACGACTACAGTTTCCTCCATGGCGCCGCCGTCCAGCAGCCTCCCCGTGGTCGTCACGACTCCGATGACGCCGTCGTCGAGCCAGAGAACCGCGACTCGTAACCGAGGGGTGATTTTCCCGAGCGTGAAGAACAAGCCGAGCCCCGCGAATTCGACATTCACCACAGACCTTCTCGCAAACTTCAAAGACGTCAAGGTAAAACTTGTTGGAATTTATTCTTACGGTTATTCTTATTTCGAACGCCGGCAGACATTCGCGAATTACGAGGCGACCGAGCGCGCTGCCGCCTCTGGTATAATTACAAGCCAGTCGAGATAATCGGAAATCGATTCGCACCTCGGTCTTCTTCTTATGCGCCTCGCCTGTGTCATTTATACAATTTCACCGATAACTCAGCTCGTTAAGACGACTTTTTCTTTCGGCTAACTGCAACGCGGATTATCCGGGTCATCCGAAATAACAGGGATTAAATTATTCCCGCTGCTCGTTTCTGGGCTGTGAAAATATTCCGTCTCACCGTACTTTATGCGGTTTGATGGCTGCGATTACGAGAGAACGTCGAATCCGCGACGACGGTTGCAAGAAAGTCTCAATTTTAAACCATTAAAAACCTTGAGCGCGGGACAAATGATGAAAATTAATCCGTTGCGCGATCAGATATCCTAATTCTCAGCGATAAATTCCCGTTAAAGTACAACCAGTCGGACTTGTTGTTGGACTCGACACGTCGGCGAATGGGACGGCAAGAAAAAAAGATGCCCTTTTCGTGCGCCTTGCAGACCCGGCTATTGCCAATAATTGCCAATACGGTATACAAAGTATCCGCAGATATGCGGATGCCAAGTTCGAAAGGCGCCCGTTTAAGTCCAGAGCAGGTTTTCGCAACACCGGGCGGTGTCGCGGTGTGAGATAATTCTCAGTCGTACTAATAGCGGAAATTGTTCCGTATCGACCCGATGTGAAATCAGCCCGGGAGCCCCGTGTCTCCGCCTCCCACGTGGGTATCAGTCGAAGCACGTATTAATTTACTCGGCAGTCCAATTACCGGTGGTTATAACTCATCGTTTCTCGGCATGTTCGAACCCACTTGTCATTATCTCGCTTCTCCGGACATTCTGAAACACCTTTGTTTCGCCAGCTCTCCGTGGCTCGAATTATCCCTGCTCCCGAAAGTACATGGTCGCGACGTAAATCACCGGAGGAGAAAACACTGGTATTAATATCGGTGCTCTGGGTGGTCCGCCGCCGAATGCTAAGAGCCGCTCGGGAATCTTCGCGAGGCAATTAAAAAATTAAAACCGCTCCCAGTCACCCCGATCGAGTGATTGAATGGTGAGGTGAACATTTGCCGTTAGAATTTCGTCTCGTCTCGTCTTTTTCTCGAATCGCGAATCGTTAATTCCATACGACGCGTTACGCGCAATTACGGTCAATCGGGAGAATCGGTATCTTGAAATCTATATTCCGCTGCAGGAGCGGTGCAGGTGAAAGCGACAAGTGTCGGCAATCCGTTGATCGTGAGTCGTTCGCCGTGACCGGTGCGGATTACTATTTCAATTATTGCTAGATTTTTGCCATTTGTTTGCGTTCGATTTTTTTTTCTTTGCATTTTTTTACTACGAGAATCGCCGATAGCCCACCCTGAGGCGAATCTTGTCTCTTCTAGATACTCGATTACGGCAAAAAGCTGCCACCTCGTTCCTTCGGCCAACATAACCGCTCGGATTTAACGAGCTGCCGCATTGTCGGCGCGTTTCCCGTCTGATATTTTCATTCGCTATAAAATACGTATCGTCGACTCGAACTTGGGTACGACATTCGGATTATCATTCAACTCGAGGAAAATGTCAATTTCTCGGACGAAAGTATACCTCTGCAGTATAATGTGATTCATTGCCCAGAGTTTGTCGGATCGGGATCGGTTTTATAAACGAAAGTGCCCCAGTTCGCTAATTACACAATTAAACCATCCTCCGGCTCGCCGCTGCTGAATCACTTCCGGGGCTGTGGGTCTTGAAAACGCCTCCAGCGACCTTGAGTAGCTGTTAAAATATGCGGCACTTCCGGCAGTCGGTCTTACGCGCACGTCTTTTTTATACGAACTGGTTTAGATAATAAATTCGCGTAATCAGCGAACGGGGCAAAGACTCGACCTGTACGTATACCGAATCGTGATCATGACAGTTTCGGGGACGGATCGACCCGGGGGGAACTCTGATCGGAGATTTGATTCCAGAATTCTGAAAGCAGAACGAAGTTAACCGTCGAGCATAATTCCAACGATAAGTAATTGGGCACCGTTACAGGAACCGGCAATTAAAATCATGATTTGGCCGTTGTTTATTGTTCGTGAAAGAAATTTATCTTCATTTTCACCCAACAGTTTTCCGGTTGGAAGACACCGGTATTTCTTTCTAATTGTAAGCTTATATTTCGTACGGTTATACGAAGACGAAATTATAGGTACATTACATACAAAACAAAGTAATAGGGAAAAGATTTCTAGAACTATAATTATCGTACTTTCTCACGTACGGATTTGTATGGGGGCAATAACGATAAATAATCCTTTTGACAATCAGACAAACACCGAAAGCGTGTAATCTAAGTGAAAATAATGGTGATTGGCGGCAATTAACTCTGTCACCGTTAATAACGTTGGATTCAAAAGAACTGAGCCACGGATGCTGAGGCCTAGAATCGCGTACGTACGGTACACCAGACTGACACGAGAGGAGGCACGGAGGCGTAGACAAGCGTCGAGGAACTGTCACATCCGGCACACGTCCCTGATCTGAATCCTATCGACTCCTCGATCCTCATTGTCCCAGGCCAGTCGGAGGCACGCGACGCTCTCAATTACCGCGGCATAGATCTCGCGGGCTTGTAACAATTAATTCAAGTTGTCGACGCCGCTGATCGCGGAGACTCAGCCCGATTCTAATTTCTGATCCACGGCATAATTCGGACGCTGATTAACGATCGGCTCGCGGGTATTCGATCCGAACTTCAATTGTTCCGCGTGTGTCGTATCTACTCGTTATTTTTCTTCTTCCTTCTCTATACCTTTTCAAAAACGTAGAAGGCGAGTCCGCAGGTTTCTATCGGTGGTCTTGCCTTGCCGGTCGCGGTTTATCCCATATTCGGTATAGTTAACGGTGCACTGTACCAAAAGGTTATTTTCATGGCTGCACTCGCGTAAGCGTCGTTTCAACGTCCGAAGCAGCTAAGCTATAAAATTGATGAGGATAATTTGTTAAATTGCTGCACCGTCGACATTCCGCACGTTTTACCTACACAGAGTGATTCGCTCGATGTGAAACGGAGCAGATAATAAAATCACTATTTCTGCATCGATAACAAATATGCTTTTATCTCCTTGTTTTTTTTTTTTTACTCGAAACACTTCCTTCCGCCCGAACTAATTGGCTGCCGGTGCTGCCCAGTCGGAATAGAAATTTTGCCCGAGGTCACGAATAGAATAAAATTTCTTCTTTTCATCATTTCGACCACATCCCACACAGCCCCTCTATAAGCCTGACCCGTGGCATCTGTCACAATACGTCCGTCCGCTAACGCCGTGGCGTTAAAAATCATTATTAATTATCGATAACCAATAACGGGTCGCTGATATACGTTTCGTAGCGTGGACAAAGTTACGAGTATAATTGAGGTAAGGATAAGTGTAGCGTTCGCCGTTGCGAGTCTTGTTTCGAAAATGTGAGAGATAAACCGCGATCGATTGATCGCGGATCGCAGATCGTGCAGATTCGAGGGCACGCGTATATTTCGTAAATACTTTACCGACAGTTGCTAACTAGCAAAATTGCAGGCTAGATAATTCACTGCTCTATAATTTGAGCCCACTTTGCTATCGGCGATTTATTCCGGGACCGTGGTGCTTCTATACGGGCACCAGAGATCAAAGATCGCTGCCGAGGTTCTAATTAAATTCAAAAAGAACTCCGTTCGCGTTCGGGAAGCTGCACCGCGGGTCCGGTGTTCCTTTTCACCGCTATGTGTCAACCGGCTTCGACGTACGGAGTCGAATCAATTAATATCGAGAGTTCAACCATGCGATCAAATTTGATCGCGGATCGGTCAAAGTCTCTCTTTCTCGTTTTCTACGACGGACGTGATGTGCCTACTCGATGCTCGATGCTAAAACCGAAAGAAATAGATACCCGCGGGACCGGACGGGACGGTGATATGAATCCGACGAGATTCTTAAGCCGGATGATAGCCCGTGCCGACGGATTATACTGATTGTCGATTGTCGTCGAACGTGGATCTCGCGATCGTATTTTCTCCTGTCAAGTGTCACTCATTTCGGATTTGTTAAACTCTTTCCGATATTGGAACGGCTCTAACGGAAGTCATATACCCCGATGAACTACCGGGTTTAGTCCCATAAGCGGCCTCGATTATCCTTAGCTGGAAAATGGTAATAAGTTACACCACTTCGAGCCACCGCCTGAGGTGCAGCTGCTGAGCTGTAACACCGCACAGCTCCGGTCAGCTGCTCCGCAGATTCCCATTACCTCGATTCCGTATTTTGATTCCGTTCGATCCATGTCGTAAGAATTATAAATACCGACCGATTAGCCGATCGTCGGATTCTAACGTCTTTGCGCCATTCCACGCGGTTTCCTTCTCTACCCGTCGTTCGAATCAACGCAACAGACGTTTCGCAGTCTCGGCTCACTTTCTATCCAATGATACGATGCCTGACTAATTCGTCTCGAAGAGTATGGAGTCGGAAATTACCGGCGAGGGTTCATACGAAAAACTCCGCTTCCGATTCTAGAAATCATTCACCTATTTGACAAACCCCTCTTTCGACCTTCTTCCGCAGGGATACTCTTGCGTGGACCTCCTGAACGCGGGAATGAGGGACAATGGCGTCTACTACCTCCAGATACGGGGCACGACCTACTGGTTCCTCAAGGTCTTCTGCGAGCAGGAAATCGCCGACGGAGGCTGGACCGTGAGTAGCGAATTTTTCAAAAGTAGACATTAATTTTCGCCACGTCGCCAGATGATTCTCCAACTTGAAATCGGCGAAGATCTCTATAAAAACTTGTAGCCGCAAATTTATTATTTCGCTTGTAAAATCTTTGTGTCAGAATTTTATTGTTGACTTGATAAATTTTACTCGTCGACGGAAACAAATGAGCCGCAAATAAACCCTTTATGACGAAGTAAAAAATAATTTGGAATTTAGCCTCGTCCCTTTCAGACTCTTGTTTCTCTCGATAAGTAGAATTCATCAAGCCAATGAAAAAGTTCGATCTTAATTTCAAAGGAGATCGCAGGAGAAAGATCAGTTGTGAAATTGTTAAACATCTTCACCAATCTCGAGCTAGAGAGTCATCCGGCACCGTAACGTCGAATCGTAAGATCGTTGTAAATTGCGTCGAGTGTAATTGATCGTTGAAGCGTCCAACGACTCGACGCTATTTTGCGGTTTCAGATTTGTAAGCGTTTATACGCAGAAATTGGCTTGAAGCGTTAAACTGCAGTCGAACCGGTGAGAAAAGAAAATATTGCGGTCTCCCGGCTCTGGCGTGCCTGTGAACATTTCTCTATTCCAAAACGCAGTCTTTAGATTCGGTTGGGACTTTTTACTTTTGGTGTTGGGAAACGCGAGTATCTCGATAGAGTTTTATTTTTAATGTGTTCCGCCCTTTCTAACCGACAGCCGTATCGTTTCGCGTGACGTAAATATCGTATTTTCATCCCCCCTCTTTATTATCCGCCTATTATAAAAACCGTTTCATCGACGGATTTGTCTTAAATTCCGAATGATAAATTACCCCTCATTCCGCAGTCGAGAGATTGTAAATTTCCGATCGTGCCGTGGTTACATAAATGAGTCGATCTATCTTAGTTCGACTCGACTCGAAACGGCAACGTTTTCTGTACTCGTTCTCTGCCTCTGTCCGAACTGGAAAAAAGAGCCGATATGTTTTTCTTTTCAATCAACTGCACAATGGAGCAGGCAAACCGTGAGTAATGAGTAACGAATGATGCTGGACCGCGAATTTCTAAATTCTCGGCAAAAACGATATCAACTGCACTAGAATGTGCATTCATCACACGAGGGCAAAGTTTGTTGTACCAACTCGCGTCTCGCGGTGACGAAAGCGGTGAATTTCTTTCAGCGAAATGATCACCTCGCTACATACCTACACACGTAAGTATCTCCCGTCAAAACTACAACCGGATAATTACCTACACGGAGGCCGTTCGCTAATAGGAGAGCTCGCGGACCCTTCGTAGGATATTTCGTCATAATTATAACTCTGCGCATTTTTCTTTGCACGTTTCTTCAGAGTTCATACGTTTTATTGTGCGGAGGAAGAACGGCACCTTGCTTTTTCAGAGCTCGTTACCTATTAGGTTAGTTCCTTTTTTCCCCCTTATATCCTTTTATTGCTCTCTCCGAGTAACTTTCATCACGAATTTTTCTATTTTCTCTATCTTTTTGTTTAACTTGCGCAACAATACGGCGGCACTCGCGTTTCAAACACGTCACGTTGTATACCTATCGACGAGGACAAGCAATTTATCCTTACATAATTTCGGGGGGCCTTATTATTTCAAATGGATCAGAAATTATCATTCATCACAACTGTAACAATTGGGTTGCGTCTGAAAGTGAGACCTTGGCCTACGGCCAAAAAAATAAATAACACAGATGGCGGCTCTGGCTGCTCGGTCTCATAGCCGGGATTTAATCGCTGAGCTTAACTCAAGTTAACTGACCTGAGATTAATTACTACCACGATGTTCACACTTCCGTTTTATATGGCGATATTTCATATTCACCGAAAATGTATGACTTTCGGTGCGATGTTTTATTTCTTTTTCACTTTTTTTTATCTCATCTTGTTTATTACTCAAAGCCGAAATAATCCCGCGGAACGAGGTGCTGAATGACAAATTAAGTGGTTTCGGGATTTTGTCCCGATCGGCCGTTTCTTGGTTCTAAAAACGTTGACGAAATTCACGCATTCGATTTGGTTTAGTTTTATTATCAATTATCGGAGGTGCCGCCCGGAGCCATCGCCGAGCGCGTAATTGAAAGTGACGAACTTATTTACAAGAGGGTTGTGAAGAAAACTTGACAAAACAAAACCATGAAAATTCCATTGTAGTTGTGCAAAGAAGCATGTAATTAAATCCATGTTTTTGTTTCAAACGCGACGCGGTAATAGTTTCATTTTCATCAGACCGCAAGTGACAGCTAAGAAAAAGGGAAAAAAGAAGAAGAGAAAGAAAAAACCACGCGAAAGTAATATCGTTTCGAATGATTATCGGCTCGTTGACGGTGACATCGAGACATAAACTAAGTCGTAAAAAAGTACAAGACGCTCGTTTCGCTCTCGACTCTGAGAGCCTCGGGACTCTGGCTCATCCGATTCTTCTTCGTTATTAGTTATTGTCAGTTTCGTATTTCGGGCCCCGCAGGTTAATGCGGTCCGCGATAATTATAATCGATGGCGAGCCCGCAGTGCTCGTTTCTTTCGTCGCGTTCGAACGAATCGATTCTTAGATAAAAATCAAGGTGAAGACGAAGCTTGTATTTCTTCAGCTCGTTCTTCCGATTCTGTTTCATCTGCGGTGCGCAATGCCGATTATTATGTATGTACATCGTTCGCTTTCTCCCTCATGGACTTTTTACAGTGTAACGATCTCCGCAGTATCGGATGTAGAACAATTAAATTGAAAGTCTCGCAATTAGTCTTGCGTGTAGGATAACAAATGGGTTTCGTTATGTGATCGGTGACTTACACCCACCGTACGTCGATCGTTCGGCACTCGGTGGAGCGAGGGATAAAAAATGGTAAAAAGTCAAGCTTTCCTTCCCGCGTCTTACCTCGCAGACTCGGACTAGTCGTCCGTTGAATTTTAGCCTCTGACAGGATGTAGAAGTAAGGGATCTGCGCGGAAAAACGTGACCGCGGGGAGTCATCACACAAAACACGTCGAGTGTATAACGAATCAATCGAATCCTAAAGGTAGTTTCTTACGTGATGCCGGTTTCACTGGGTAAAGTACGAATTTCTTGTCTCGTCTTGTCTTGTTGGAAGTTGGAAAATAGCTACGCTGCCTGCACCGCAGTCACGGAATTTTAATCGCATAGTAGACTCGGGCACTTAGGATTTCCGAAACAATTAAATAAATACTTTGACACACGTAACGTGGACAGATACCACATACATACATAGGGTTGACTTTCGCTGTAATATCCACTCCGGTACGTACGTGACACGATGCGACATGAGGAAAGTTTTTATCGTTCAGACTTAGACGACTAGAACTGCAGTTCTGCGGGGATAATGGAAAAAGGTCGATTTCTTTCACAAAAAATGTATGTCTTTTGGTATATTAAAATTCAACTTTGTCAATATTTCAACATTCATACAACAGTTTTGAAAATTTAAAATCATTCTGAAATTTCATAGCCAAGATTATGCTGGAATGATTCGAAAATTCGGCTGAGTAGTACTTGTATGATATGAAAACTCGTGATAATTTCAATTAAAAATGGGTTTCCACTGCTACAATAATCCCGCATGAGATGTTGAAGAATCAACCAAAAAATGAAAATTTTACGCTTTTAATCGGATGGACTGTTGATAATTGACTGAAATAGGCCTTCGTCACTGAAAACTAAAAAAGAATCACAGTATGTTTTTAATCTCCAAAAGAGTTTCATAAATTTAATAGAACCATATCAATACTGAGATGAAGTGATCGAAGACTCGGTATGTGTTTCTAATATTAAGACACAAATATGAAATTTCACGATGTTTTATATTAACTTCATTTAAATCACGAGGATTTGTAAAGGTCATTCCTGTTTGTATAAGAAATTGCAGGATATATTTTTAACAGCGATATGCACCGTTATATCACGCGTGGGAATAAGCGAACCCACCTTTAGCCGTTAGTTCGAGTCGGCAATTATTCTCATTACTCTAATGATAATTAGTCTCGCACTCCTCTAGGTATGCAAATGGGCGCCGAATGATGTATGTAGGTACGTAGACTGACAACGAGTGTGTGGTGTATACGTCGAAGAAATATTGCCGAACGGAATCGGGCACGTCGTCGAGTCAAGAACGCGCATACCTACTCTCCTTAATTTGTTTCGCCAACGAGCCTGACAGGTGTTTTATATTGAGTATTGGATCGTGACGAGGCGAGATCCGAAGATCAAACGATCGAGATTTGCGATTACTGCGTCACATGCCGGTACTCCGCATACTCACCTTGTGGAAGGTGCAACCGCGATAAATCAAAAGTTGTCGTTAACAACTGCCGAGCCTTGAAACCTACAAATTGACCATTGAATCTAGACCGAATTTAACTGCAGGCAATGACAAGCGCGAATTATTTTTACGATCTATTACGTCGATTCGCGTGGACGACGTGGACGGCACATTCATTTCTGCCCCAAAGCGCGCACCCCGGGCTGTTGACATTAATCCAGTGGGAACGAAATTTAATACACCTTTGTTGCAATTAGTTTGGTTGGGTGGCATAAAGGGGCCGATTGAATCGATTAGCCGGCTGTAAATAATTCCAACGTTTGACATAATGGCAATTATCGCGCCTATTACATTTCGGGCGTATCCACTGTAAACTGTCCACTATACTCGCCGTATGCTGATCCACCGAGGCCCGAAAACTAATGAAACGTCGTAATTCCGTATCTCGAATAATGACAATCGTCACATTGTTGACCAATCCATTCCTATCATCGAGCTACCGATGCGTTACAACGTTATCCAATTATTAAAGAGTTTTGTAACTACTCGCCACGCGGGGTTCACGGTCATAAACGGATAGTGAAAGGTTCGACATTTTTATTATCATGATCATATATCATATCCCGATCCGTGATACAGTTGGCCGAACACGCAGCTTCATATTCATATTCATTATCTGCATGCGGTCTCGGAGCGGTCGAGTCATAGATGTGATTGTCTATAATTGTTCGCCGATTCGTTTTGCTTCAGGTTATCCAGAGGAGGGACGACTTCGGTGACTCGAGGGAGAACTTCAACAGGGACTGGGCCGACTACAAGAACGGTTTCGGCGACCCTGCCAGGGAATTTTGGCTGGGTAACGAGAACATTTACATGCTGACAAACAACGAGGACTACATGCTCAGGGTGGAACTCGAAGATTTCGAGGGAAACAAAAGGTGATGTCAGATTTGTTGCGAGTCGAGAAATTTTTTCATTTTTCAATCGCCATATACGGAATGTATTACACGAGCCTAAGCGGAGCATCTTCCTTTCTAAGTCTCGAACAGGTTGCGAAACCGCAGCCGAGGTTCACACACGCGTTCCACACGTCGGTGCGGGTTAATAGTATCGGAATCAGCTGTGAGATATGTTATGAAACTAGATTTGCCAACGTTGAACGCTGAACGCTGAACGGCGGTGGCAAAATGTCGGTGGAATTAACGTCGATGCGATACGAAACAGGCGGTGTAATTACTCGATACAATATCGTCCGCGATCGAGTATCGGACAAATTGTAATTCGTTCATTCATATTTATGGTTATTCCCGGGTTAATTTCTCACAACTCGATCATTCGACAGCGATAGTTTTAAAATGGCGATAATTGAACCATGCCGAGGTTATTGCGATATTAAACACCGTGCCGGGAATGGATAATAGATCACGAAACCACCGTACGAAATGAATTTCCAATCACACGACCGTACGGCCTGCCATCCATCGCGATGCAAAAGTAGTCACCTCAGATTTCACCGGTACTTTTTCATTATGACGTAATTTTTCATCATTAACAGGCCTGTGGTTTTTCTTCAGAGTTTAGACCGAGTAGAAACCATCGCACGGTGTGCCGTACAGAATTGATTATTGTGGCTCCGCTATAAATTACGAAATCGAAGTATTGTTATTGAGTCGTATGGGAGGATCGGTACGCGTTGCTTTGACAACTCTGTACCACCTCCGAAACGGTTTGATTCGAGGAGGATCACAGACCTGTCGAGGTAACGAGCAAAAAATTAGTCAGGCTCTTTGGAAAAAGGGGGACGATGAAGGTCGGGATCTCTGAACCGCGAGACTTTCTCAATATTTGTACAAGAGAGTTATCCGACACGGCACTCACTCGGAACGTATACCCGGAGCTTCTAATTGTAAGCGTGGTACATTTGGAAATGAGATTTAACTGTACGTTGACGCGATGTGTAACCAGGTACGCGCAGTATTCCCACTTCAAGATATACTCCGAGGGCGAGTACTACAAGCTCGAGATCGACGGGTACGAGGGCAACGCCGGGGACTCTCTGAACGACCCCTGGTACGGGTCGAACAACAGCCCCTTTTCCACGTACAACAGGTACGCTTTTTCTTTTTTCCTTTTGCCTTTTGCCTTTCATCCTCCAAGTCTCAACTCGGGAATATCTCTAATTTCACCTTACAGAGACAACGACAGGTCGTCGCTGAACTGTGCCTCGATGCTGAAGGGCGGCTGGTGGTGGAAGTCGTGCGGTCGCGGATTGAACGGACTGTATCTGAACGATCCGCAAGACCTAACAGCTCGCCAAGGTGCGTTGATATTTCAGGGACTCTTCTTGTACGACCTTAAATTAAATTCAGTTAAATTCTGGATAATCTTTTGCCTTCTCCACTTCAGGAATCGTCTGGTTCCGTTGGAGAGGCTGGGATTACACTCTGAAGAAGGCTCAGATGATGATCAAGCCGAAGGGACCGATGCCCGTAATTTAGGAGGTCGCGACAGCGCCTTGACTAGGATAATTCTCGGTGACCGAACGCGTAAAGTAAAGGCTGTTGCCTACGGAATTTAGTGCGTTATGCGCGACGAAGTTACACGATGATCGATCTAAGGTAATCCGCGGCTACCTTGTCGCAGGTTTCGCTGGATCAGATCGTTATCGAATCTTTGAATTGGCCACTTTCGATGCTGACATAACGTTATATTGATATTGATCACACGTAGAACCATAAATTGAGCCGACCCAGATAGAGAAATTGCCTTAAGAACCGACCTTTTCGAAAGTATAAAAACATTAGGTAAGTATATTAATTAACGAAAATATTCTATCGTAGAGGAGAATCTCTGTTGTATTTATTTCCGTCTTCCCTTCACGTATCTCGTAGATTTTTATTTTTACAATTTAGTATAACTCGAATTATCGAAATTATCATTAGAATTGCGTTAAGTCGTCGAAAGAGGGGATCGCGTTCGACTGACGCCGTTCCGTCTTTCGCTCTATTTAATACCAATACGCGTAGGATGATTTTGAGAAAACGTGATCAGAAGAGAACGATTGCGATTGTTCGATTTCGGCTCTCGTTTCCAAATGTTGGAACATCCTGTGCGTATTGGTAACCAAGTGTCGCGTTTATGGATCTTGAGAGAAGACGATTAGACGACACGCTTTAGATTAGCTAAATTATACTTATCTATTATTATTATTGTTATTATTATTATTATCACTGTGTATGTTATGGTTAGAACGATTATTATATACTTTCGCAAGAGGAGAATCCTGCACTCCGAAATATCACATCCGCATTCCCGGCGGTCTGATATGTAACAGCGTAGCACAATCTCGAACTCAATTGCATGAACAAACAACGAATTTAATTGCGCAATGAGGAAACGTTATAATTTCACTTTTGAAGACAAAGTTCGCCTGTTTTAATGAGGAACTGGATGAAAAATGAAATTAAATCGGAATAAATCATTGTTTTAGAGGTGTATCGGTAGCAGATAATTAACGACGTAATAGATTGTCAAGTGTAGCCGAGCGTTGCGGCAGCCGTAGGTCCGTTTCCGCACTAAACCGCGAGAATAATCGAAAGATATTTATTATGATGCAAATTACCGATCAGGATTCCTCGTAAATTTCACACTTGACACTACCTCGATTCGTTTAATTCAACCAAATTTATGTCGATTTGATCATTCGTTTGTAATTCAGGATTGATATCAAATTTCGAATGAAAATTTATTGCTCGAGTGTCGGAATTCAATTATTTTCGATAATTTTCAATATTCTCTCCGCGGCCCCGTGGGATATTTTCTCTATCAAGTCTCACGCCGATCTCGGTGGGGGTGTATCCAATTCGTTCAACTTTTGTAGAGTAAATTATAAACACGTCGCCCGCTACTGTGGGTGGAATACGTTCGATAATGCAGGTACGGTTTATCGCGACGCTCAACATACGAATATACGAATATACGAATATACGAATCTTTGCCCTCCGTGCGGACCTTTCGAATTAATAATCTTCGGTCAAGCGCGCGAAAGTTAAGCCGCTTCAAGTCCGTTATCGCGAATTTCGTGTGAAATTGATCGCATTTGTCAGCTCTCGTAAAACGATCATTTAGATCATATTATACGCCTGTTATGGCCGTATTTATATCGCGATCGAAGATTGAGCTGCATGTAATTTTAGTATATGCATATTCTCTCATATACTCGTCGAGAAAGAAAGAACCGAGTGCCTCGATAAACGATTCGTCATTAACATTCCCCGGCCGGTTAGAGCCCAAATGATCGATCTACGCGAGTAAAAAATAAGGTTGCTTTTCAAATAGAAATTTTATCCAACATTTTACCCTGTCATAAAGGTGCGCGGATAAAATTCAATGAGAAAACTATAAATGTTTACGAGGACCATATAACCGGTAATAAAATAAGTGAAAAAGTAAGGCTGGGATGAAACTGGATCAGCACCACGTTACGACACGCTGCGGGATACGGCATACGGGATACCGGTACTTATTCAACTGCAACTATTAATAACTAAGTAAATCTATAATTGTAAATAAAGCAGACTAATGTTGACGATAATGATCATATCTACCTATCTTATAGTGTGTAATAAGTTGTAAAAATACCTCGAATAAACATATGTTTTGTAAAATAGTATATTACACGTACATACATATCCTAGCTCTCTCAGCGTAGTACAATATTCCGACAAATTTTTCATCCACAGGTTCTTATACAAACAGGGATGAAACTTACAAACCCTGGCGATTTAAATGAAGTTAATATAAAATATTTTGAAATTTCATATTTGTGTCTCAATATTGAAAAAACATACCGCGTTTGAGATTCAGAACATACTGTGATTCTTTTTTAGTTTTCAGTGACAAAGGTATTTCAGTCAATTATTAGTAGTCCATCCGATTGAAAAGGTAAAATTTTCTTTTTTTGGTTCATTCTGCAATATTTTATGATCCGATTCAGCAATTATTGCAGTGGAATCCCATTTTTAAATGAAATTATCATGAATTTTCATATCATATGAGTATTCGACCGAATTTTCGAATCATTCTGTGTATGAAGTTTCAGTACCATAATCTTGGCTTTGAAATTTCAGAATGATTTAAAACTTTCAAAACTGTTATATGAATATTCAAATATTAAAAAAGTTGAACGTTATTATACAAAAAGTATACCTTAATTGCTTCGCATACATTTTTGTGAAAGTTGATACAGAAATTTCTAACAGTGTACACGGTATAATTGAAATAAATAAAATACCAACAACGCGAGAAATAGATTTTTATTCCGCTCCAAACGCATATATAGGAACCTATTTTTCACAGTTTTGTTGTATCTGCAGGGGGCCATCGTGTCTGAATCTGTGTCGGCCTACGCTAATGCCCGAATAAATGTATCCTCGCACGGAACGAGAGAGCCCCTCCACTCTCGTCGACAGGGATCCTCAACCCGATTCTTCGTCGTGATATGAAATTCCTAAAGAATGAGCAACAGGTGCTGCACAGGAATGAGAAATGGGAATCTCTGAAACGAAACGAAATAAATAAGAGGGAAGATTTTATTGCATCGATTCGAGCGTCTGCAGACGCTCTGCGGTATCTGCTAACCTCGAATCGCCTCGTACATATTCTATTGATGACGATTTAAAATATTTCTTGCTCGCAGCCGGAAACGCGGCGATAATAGGGGTAATCTAGCAGGTTTTATATCGCGATAAAACTGGAAGAGAATAACGCGGAGAATATGTTTTTCGGTAATAATAAAAACGCGGAATAATAATAGAGTGAATAGTAGACAGGTATTCGGGCGACTTTAGGCATTCCGACGCAAATTTAAAAAGATAATTGTCTATTTAATGGTTTTTAAACCACCGAGGCGCCATCTGAGCATCACGCCGTCGAACTACGGACGACGTGTCGAGGGACGAGGCGGCCGAGTGGCGACTGGCGAGTGCATAGGACGCCCGGAGCAAATGGTGGTGGTACATTGTTGTGAGAAGTAATCCTGTGAGTGTTGAACACGGAAAAAAGGTCGAACGAACGTAGTTTATCCCGCAATTTGGCGATCCTCGATACTCGGTGCGTTTCGGAGTGTAACCGAGATCGTGATGCGGCTGTACGACGTGAGTAATTCATCGTTTATTACCCTATCCCAATATCGCCTCTCTCGCCCTTTCCAACAGCGTAAATACGACTCGATTCTCGCTCACTAATTACCAGCCGCCTGTTGCTTCTTCCCCCGCCCCGAAAAACTCCCACGGAATCTTTTTCCTCGTTTCATTTGAGATTTTCCACTTTACATACGTATCCCGACTTCTTTGAAGGTGCTGCGATTTCCTAACCATAATTTCTGCTTCGATGCACATTCTCCCTTTGAATTAAAAACTCCGATGCAACACCGGCCAAGTTTCGTGGGCGCATTCGTGGACCTGCTTTCTATTGTACACTTTTTTACCCCTTTCACTACCGTCCACGAGTTACTCGATTTTTCAACGTAAATCGAACAAATCTGAGGGACGAAGTATCGTGTGAGGTTAATTTTGACTCCATGTCAACAATTTTCGACATTCAACAAACTGGATTCGTCGATAAATACTATTTTCAACCAGGACCTCCTGTGGTCCGTATTCCGGTATCAATGACCTGCAGGTCGATGCCTGCTGCAACCCATTTCACTCGGGGATATTTTAACAGCCCATCGAGGTGCCTAAATAATATTTTCTTTTCTTGGCCAATTTTTTTTTCCTTCGTTCAGCCGTAATGCGGACGTTTATTACATGTTTATTTTCATTTCGTTACAGGTATCCGTCACGTGGTGATAATAAGAGTGAATTAAATAAAGTCAAGTTTGTCTTTTTAACTAAAGAAAACAAACACGGTCATTACGCGCCGTAATAAGAATTTTTTTTAACGATGATGTAACGATAAACGACGGGAAGAGTAAATTAACTTACGCAGAGATATAAACTGTTATAAACTATATCGAATATATTTCAAGTTTTTCATTGATAAATAATATTTATAATAATGTATAAGAATAAAAGTTTCAAGAAATCGTTCGACGACAACAATTCGGAAGATGATTTTGATTTTTGTAATACCGAAACGGGTCAGAAGTTTGCTATTAAATGGAGTCCGTCGGAAGAAGTCAAACTCATATCTAAACATCGGTTCAACGGGAATAGACCGATCAGCAGATCCGTTCCCAGAAGAAAGCGGAGTTTGTTTCAGTACAAAATAAATAGATCTTTGAATTTCGAAATCGGAACTCCTAGGCACGAAGCTGTCTTCAAATCCCCAAACTTTGACTCGGAAGAGAGCCAAATTTGTAACGAAAAGTATCTCACGAGATCTGCTAAAATATTGAGGTCGTTGAACATTAATTTCAGTCCTTCAAATTCGAGGAAAAAGAAAATAAACAAAACCTTGAACTTCGACTTGAGTCCCAGCCCTAAGAAGATCTTCGGCTCTTCGGAGAGCATATATCGCAAAGAATCGCCCGGGTTCGATTCTAACGTAAACAGAATACCGAAAATAAATAAAACCCTCAACTTCAGTTCCAGTTCGAACGGTTCACACTTGAGCAACTATTTAGGATCTTCGATCGACTCTATCGATGAAAATCAAAACCAAACCCCGTCGCACAGAAACAAAAACGTAAAAAAGTCCTTAAGCTATCTCACGCCGAGTCCGAAGTTGAGCTCAAACGCACCCAGGGCGATAAACAAGACGCCCATGTCTCGCGAAGAGTTCATCAACAATCTAAAATACAACGCCGAAACTCCTGACGCTCGATTTTCCAAGGAGAGTGAAAAGAAGTCGAAACACTTTGAGGGAATCGGCATCAGCACACCCAGGAATTTGTTCCAAGATTTTGAGGATGACGACAAAGAGATGCGCCCGGTCACTCCGGAGAACGTCATTCAGTTTGTTCCGGAGAGCATGAGCGCCATCAAAAAAAGTCATAAAAAGGTATTCACAGTTTATTTAGATTCTCTCATTACGGTTTCTCCTGTTCATCAATTTTATGTTTTACCTCGAATTAACTTTTCCTCATTTTACAGCAGAGGCGAAGCAACAGATCGGAAAAGTTGTGCTCGTACGAACTTAGGGAACACTGCGATCGGACAGGGAATTCATCCGAAGACCCGATCGTTTTGTCCCACGCAGGAGAAAGGCCAGCTACTCCTATTACAAACGACTCTTATCCCAGTCCAAACTACAGCATCGGCTCCATCAAACAGTCCCACAAGAAGGATAAAAGCAAAAAGAAGTCCGCCATCGTTCACTCGGAAGATGAGATATCGGACTCTGGATCGATCTTTGACTACTCTGAGTTAATGGAGAAGAAACCAGATACTGGAAATCAAATACTGGCAAATTCAAGCCCTCTGAACAGCAGCAGCGGCAGCTCAGGATTTGGTGTCATGCCTTTCGAGAAAGACAAGAAGAGGCCCATCTGTTTCGACAATTCTATAGAAGAGTTTTCTGATCATGGATCAATTTTCGATTACTCGGAAACCCCGGAAACCAAGCCTGGCACAAACGTTGATTTATCGTGTCAAATGGATCAGCTTGGCCACGGTTATCAAACTAATGACAAAGAGTCATTGAAATTGCCTCTGGAAAAGTTGGAACTCATTTCGCCTGTTAAACAGGAAAGTCTGTTGGAGTCAGTGACGAACGAGGGCCGGCCAGTCACTCCGGAAAACGTTATAAACGTTCTGGACCAGGTCATGTCGGATTCCATAAAGAAATCTCACAAGAAGCTCAAAGATAAGAACAAAAAAACTCTTCTCAAGCCCCAGATCTTCGTCGAAGAATCAGCCATCGAATTCCCTGACCGGAGTAGAGAGGATGCACAAGGTTCGAGTTTAGCCAGCGATCGTCAAACTCCCGAAACTTTTTCCAGAGCTGGGACGCCTGAGAACGTAAATTCCAGTAGATTATTGCTTGGACAATACAGCTCTGTGAAAAAATCCCACAAGAAGAACAAGCACATGAAAATAGTTACAGAATTTGAGAAACGTCAGAGATTCTTCAACGGTGACGATCAACGCCAAGCTTCCGACGATTCTACGAGAGTCAGCGGAGTCAAAACTCTGCTCTCGCCACCCAATAGGTCGGTAACCAGCGCGTCCAAGAGGCGCAAGGCTACTTGCGCCGAACCTTTTACCGTTGCGGCGGTAACTGGAATAGGAGTTCAACAGGAGTTCAAGTGTTCAACAACAACGCCGGACAAACACTCCGTAGAAATTACCGTTTCTGAGGCATCGCCGCTGGAAAGGTCAACTCCGAATAAAAGAAAGAAATCTTTCTCCCTCAATGAAAGAGGATCGAGCAACTCTTCGATTGATTTATCCAACATGGAATCTTCTTCGATGGAATACGAGAGCGCCGAAGAAGAGTTCAAGATTTTTACACCCATCAAAAAGCGGAGGTCTTTGCGCGGGGCAACTGATGTTAAAGAGCCTAGAACAGCATGCTTGGAGCTCAAAGATCCTCAATCGTTAGAGACGACTGAGAAAAACTGTGTTACGCAAGATGAGAGCTTCGAATCTATGGAGAACACCTTCGCCACTCCTCCGAATAACAGCAGAAATAACTCTGAGCCAAAAGTATGCGTAGAGGTCTTCGATGGTGGAAATTCTAATGGACGATCGACTCCGTTGAATAGATCAACTTCCGAACTGATATTTGACATAAATTCGATAAAGAAATCTCACAAGAAAGATAAAAGAAACAGTCAACTTCGAAGAACTCTGAACGTTGAGGATGAAAAGAATGATTTTCGAGTCATCGGGGACGAAGGAGGGACCTTGGATGGTCAGAAATCGGCCAGCTGCTATCAAACGCTAACGCCGAACGATTCGATTGTGAAAAATGACTCGGAGAGTCCAAAGCCATCGACTAGTTTCGAAGGAAATCAGACTGAAGCGAAAATGAACGATAATCCGAACACGGAGACGACTAAGACTCCACCAAATTGTTTTAAAGTAGTAAATTACCTCAAACTGCGACAAGCAGATTCAATAAAACGCTCGCACAAGAAGATTCGGGAGCAGAAGAGACTGAGTGCAATTAATACTGACCCAGACTTATCGGACGATGGTTCTTTATTCGACAGCAGCGACAGGATTGGAACGGACGAGCTCGACGATGCGATCGAAAATATCGAAGATAGGAGAGGGATGAACGTCGAGAATGAAGCTGGAAACGAAAACATTGGCGACCCTACCGAGATGTTTCCTCAGACTCCACCCAACAGACCGGAACTGTTGATCCAAGTTGAATCGATAAAGAAGTCGCACAAGAAGGTAACAATGGGACAACAAAGGATCGTCATTTAAATTCAAGCATTACTTAATCACGTGCTAAAATGTGAATTCCAGGTTCGTGAATACAAGCGAAAAGATGCACGCGACGTATCCGAAGGAACTTCGGGCGGTGGCTCGATCTTCGATCCTGAGAGTGAAAGTTTGTCATCGAACTGAGGAATATCCTGGACGACATCCGTGCCTTACGCATCAATTTGACTAGGATTATTGTTCTTATTGTTGTTATAAAATAAGGAAATCACAGGGAGGTTTATCTTTCTATTCTGAAAGCAAATTTTGGGCGTCTCTCTCTACATATTGGCGCATAGATCATACAAACAAAAATACTTGGACAGTGTGATGAATATTTTATATTATTCTTATTAATTATAATTATGTTTATCTTCTCTTTGTTACTATCATTACAGAAAGTATTTCCCTTGTCAAAGGCTTTTGCTTGTATCAATTGGTCGTTCGGTTCACACGATTTATCCATTCGGTGGATATTGATTGACACATAACTTAGCCAATCGGTACCACAAATCTTCCGACAGTCTATGACCGTCATACGTTAGTCTCGGTAGTCACAGGTTCGACTGGATCTAAAGAACAATACAAACGTTTGGTCGGAATTGAAAATTGAAATACCATTGGGCCTCTTCCTAAAAACCAAACTGTTTTCACACGATACTCGTTGAAAGATTTTACTGAATATAATTAATCGATGGTTCAGTGAAATCTTTCCAAACTAATACCCTACTCGTAAGCAGATCAAAATTACTAACTCCTTGTCAAAATTTCTAGTACCATGTGACTATCGATGTATTTTCATTAACTCGAACAAAGCAAAAGCGTTTATTAAGAATACTTTCTCGTTCGATGTCAGATTTATAACTTCAAAGTATATATTATATGAATTAGGCGTGTAGTGAAACCTCACGCTGTATATAATATCATTATTATTATTATTATCTACGAATATATTGGAGGCATAGAAAATTTATTAACGTTCATACGTAAGAAAAGATTTTATTTGGTGCCTAACAATAATTATGTTACATTAGTAAATAGCAATTCACTTCCTCGGTGGGTGATATATTAATTAATAGGTATTATCTTATTGATTTAAAGAGAAAAAAGAACGAATTAACAAACAAACGAAATATATATTATATTAAAACGTTGCTGATTTATCAAACATATATCGAATTGGATCTAATAATGGTTATATTTCGAGTCTAGTTGTCGCGTTAAACGTAAAACGTTTCGTATTTTCATGAATATTTAATAACTTCGGTTTAATACTTTTCCTTCACATGTTACGTTATAATTAAACGCGTTGAGAGACACTTTTTTTTCAAGTCCTACTAGTTTAAATGTGATATGTAAATAGGTATTATTATTAAATGTAAAACAAAACGAATTATTTGTATTATGAATAAGTACGATATCGCATCCCAGGTCTAGCTAGTCACCGCGATGAGTTTATCGACATTCCGCCTTACCGCGATTTCAATTCGATTCAATACTTGAAGCTCATTTCTCTGGCCCATTGGTCGACTCGAAATTGCGATAAATCGGATATAAACTCCGGCGACTAGGTAGGTTGCCCGGGTTCCCACGGAGGAAGAAAAAAACTAACAGATTTAATGAAAAAAAAGTATATCGCCTGTTACAAAGGGTGAGTTTAGGAATTATTGTTACAATGGGATCGAGGTGTATTACTATAGCTAATTATTGTTATCAGTTATAATATTATACTGTTATACCTTATAATAGACACGAGCTAGACGTATGGAAAAAATCCCTATTTCTCAAATAAGAGTCTATTCAGGACGCAAGAGACGCCAAGAAATTTCATTTTTAGTCGAAATTTTTTCTATCAGGATGATTTTATATGTAACATACTTCTCAATAAATCCCCATGCCAGGCGGGCACAACTTCCTCGCCGATAATCCTAGCAACGTAATACAACACGGTCGGAAATTCATCGGGCTTTCTTAATTTGTATTTTTTTTTGTCCAGCACGTGGTCCATCCGTTTACTCTTTTGGACCAGTAAAAAGAAAGAAGTAATGCGTTTGCATTATTCACGACTGAGGAGTCAGATACGATCCATATTTCTACCCGCAGCTGCACTGTTAAATAAAAAATGAAGAAATAAATGAATTTTTAATACGAAGCGGCTGTGAAGCGCTTGTCCTGTACATACTACCGTAGTCAAAACTGGACATCTTCCGTTTCCCTTGATGCACTTTGAGATCGATCATGGGCTACATTTGAATTGAAGAATAATTCAATGTTATGTATACCATTGGATGAAAATCCGTGAAACTCACACACATTGCGATTAGAGTGAAAAAGGATATATCGTCTAACTTGAAACTTCCGGTCATAAAGTTGATACGAAACGTGTATACAAAATACAACGTGCCTGTTATGAAGTGTTATATTTATTATCGTTACGTTTGTGATAATCATAATAATCATTCATGAATAGTATTTGTCCGATTGTTTCAAGTCTAGTATGTAAGTACTGTACGTTTATCTTCCGAGTAGGTAGTCAGTATTGAATTAGTCTAAATTCTTGTCAGACATGCAGCTGCTGTGAGATGCCTCGATTCCTGTTTTCACATTAACGTGGTAAACGAAAATCTTCACATTCAGCATTCGCCGAATTTATTTTTCGGGAGTTCATTCTGGAATTGTAATTTTTCTCTCACCCCGCTTTTAGCGGGAAGATAATAAGATTGGACAAGCATAAAGTCTGTCTCGCTTGAGTCTTGACTCACAATTATTGAGCACTCGAAAAACTACACGCCTAGCGACTATCCTATATCTCTGCAGCTCTTCGAGCCTATATCTATGAACGCGGTTGCTGAGAACTAGCCATAACTCCCTAAATCCAAAAGTAAGAAGTAGAAGAAGAAGAACTAGCCACAAGCTACATACTGCAGTCGATTCGGAACTGTTTCGTTCACCGCGGGAATGATTGTTGATAAATTAAGTGTACTCGAACGAGTATTTTTGTTCCGTTGTGAATTGTTATATATCTTGAATAATTTGAGTGTGTTGAATGAAATGAAAAAATTGATTCCTATTTGTATTAAATTATTTCGTGTTGTGTGCTAGCAGTGCCTAGGTGTATGAATAGGATCTAAATTTATATGAACGAAAAGTTACTAGCCTAGAGTGAGAAAATTATTTAAGCTTGTCAGATTTATAAGACGGGCACGACCACGTGACTCGATTTGTATTTATTTGTAGAAGAAAAAAAAAGATTGTAAACCAATGGTGACTGTGAAAAATTACGAAAACATCCGAGATTCTGGTACAGCGGACGGACTGGAATTTACGAATCGACATTCTCTGATCGACCGTTGAATAGATCAGTGACGTCCGTTGCCCTTTCCTGCTTACAAGTACATAATTAAATTTTTACAAATCTGTTCATCCACGTGTAGTTCGAAGGCGGTATGTAATTTGAAGACTATCTGAGAATACATCGCATCTTCAGTGTAATATGATCATTAATTTAAAACCAATAAAATGTGGCGTTTTAATACATGTTTTTTTTTCTCAATAAAAGATACGAGTATTCCATCATTAACCCCACCTCAACCTTGAATAATAGATTTTTCCGTCGACCGGTATGAAAATTAACTCGTTTTTCTACTAATACATATACATCAACATCATTGATCAAGTATAATAAATTATTAATTATATATTAAATATTTTAAGGCAATATAAAAAATTTTTTTCTTCGAAGAATCAAATAGATCGGGAAACATACTAAAATATTAACTTATTAACATCAGTGATTCCTACGAAATGATCAATTAAATTAAAAATACTTGCTACAACTCGATGTTGAGCGTACTTTATTTGCCTACTTGCTCGCCCATTTGGTCTGAATTTTTTATTCAGAAAAAAAAATAGAGAATCAGATGTGGCATTCAAATGAATGACGAGGAATGGTGAAATATATACGGTGATAATGAACTGAAAGACTTATGTCATACAGGTGATAGCCATAAAGGAAAAGACGAAGAACTGAACTCATCTATGAACTCTTTGCCAAGTATAGGTTCGTTACTGCGGTAATTACAACAACAATATATCCGTTTTCGCGCCTGGCAAGTTATGATACGGAAGTATTGATTTATACACCAGAATGCAAGATCGAAGTGTTTTCGTGTACCTCCTTACATAATATGACCTATACATATATTCGTGTACAAAAATATACATAAAATGTGACACTTGTCTAATATAAATATTTAAACATATTACATGGGGTCGTGAAACGTCTCATTCCTAATGTTCCTAATAATTGCTTGAATAGAAGTTCAAATTCCCCTCCTTTTCGTGTACATTCGCAGTTGCGACCTGGTGGAATTCGATAGAAGCTTCTGCCTTCGACGTTCGACCCACCTGTCCGTCTGCATCGTGTGGCATGAACCAACAATAACATAACCTCATTGGCATATAATCGTCACAAGCACAACACAAAAAATGCCTAAAATTTGTTGCATCATCAACTGCCACGATAAATCGAATAGTGACTGTAATGAGCGGAAGTTGTTCTTAGTCCCAAAGGTAAGTGCGTCTGGCGACCAAAGTGAAAAAAAATGGTTGTATCTAAGCAATTCTTTTTCAAATCGCCAAATCGAGTTGACATGGTTTTCTTATTTTTTAGGATGAAGAGCGACGACGTAAATGGCTCGATGTAATTTCCCCATACCTTCGGGAAGGGAGGAAAAGTCGTAAGCTTCTTTACGTATGTGATCTGCATTTTATAGACGACGACATTCGTCGGAATACGTCTATTCTCTTGAAAGATGGATCGACAGACACGATAAACTGTTTACATGTGAAACTGAAACCGTCGAGCATCCCATGTATCTTCGATAAAAAACACGAAATTTTGACTAACATTGACTCGCCCGCTGTGGAAAATGAGCAAAGTGTGAGTTCCAAATTATAAATGCGAGCAACGTTATATGATTCAGACATTTTTAATGAATGTGTCGTATGTTGCAGATTGTGCCGACTTCTGAAGGAGAAGGAGAAACAAAAGTGGCTCATAAAAAGACTGGAGGAGCGGAAGCGAGTCTTCCTGAGGGGGAAAAAGAATTCAAACTAGTTCCTAAGGAGGAAAAAGAATCAGCATACAATTTGAAAATCCTAGAAAAAGAATTACGCGGTCTGTGGGAGAAGACAAAGAATCATGTTTGGGGAAGTTTCATGATATCGTGTGGTCTCATGATTTCTTATTTTGGCGAAAATCCAAGGGTTGCAACCAAAACTATACTAGTCAAGGAAGATATGAGTATGGAGGTAAATCCCTTGTTTTCGTCTAGCGTCGACCACCATTCACCACCTGAATTTTACATTCGAAGTGAAAAAGTATTTTCTTACAGGCGTCACAATGTCTTTCTATTTTTCAGATCCGGGCTAGTGGCAAAATTTTTATGAATAATTTCAAAGAAAAGATCAAGTCTGTGGACGATGTCGTGTCTGTTATGAAAGAAGTCCAAAAAAATCACCTGTGCCAGGGAAGCGACGATAGCACGCCCTGTCCTTACGATTATTTTGAATCATCGATTGTACCCAGCAGTGGACGATGTAACTCTTGCCGAATAGAACGAAAACGAAGACTGAATAATTTAAGCAGAGTCAGGAAACGTTCTATTTTGAAAACGAACAAAGACAAACGGTTGATAAAGAATTTAAGACGAAAAAACGAACGTTTGGTGAAAAACGTAAGCGCCATTGAAGAGCTGAACGAACAGTTCACAAATTTCTTTTCTTTTAATGGCAATGGTATTCACAGTGATGCTCTTTTTTGATAATTTTGAATTTACAGTTAGCATCAGCAAAAGAAAAGATCGAGGAGTTGAAGGCTCGATGTGCCTCATCGTCGGAAGCTGCGATTGAAAAAGCTATGCAGCCTTTCTCCTCTGCGCAGCGCGAAGCTGTGAAAGCGTGCTTGACCGCTGCAAGGTGCAAGGGCCCCACTGGCATTCGGCATTCACAGCCCTGGATATCGGAATGTATTCGGTCGCGCATGAAAAGCCGTCGAGCATATCTGCACGTGTTATCCCACCAGATGCTTCGAGTGCCCACCCTCGATACTCTTAATAAGTATCTGGACAAAATGAAACCATCTGATGGATGTGAAGCTGAGACGCTATAGAAAAGGCGTCGGTCGAAACAGTCGGAGATGGCGAGCTGCTCATGTTTGATGAAGAAAGTGATTCAATTGATCAATTGTTACGTCATGACTGCAGCACAAATTCTGAGAAAAGTATATAATAAGACGGATCAACATATTGAAGGCGATGAACAGAGATGTTACTCAATTAAAGATACATTTTATGTCGTACAACGGTTGTAACATTTTCATGAATGGGAGACAATTTATGAGATGAAGCATCGCAAATATTTCTTAACGGGACATTTCACCGTCTAAAATATTTTCAATCCACAAGTGATTTTTACAATACGCTCTCCTAGGTATGGGGCAGAATAGCGGGCATGCATGAAAATAGTGGATTGAAAATAGCTCAAGGATGAGAACGCATCTGTAATCTGTACGAAAAATTCAATTTTATTCACAGAGGACTGCATGGCGTCGCAAAAGTTGATGGAAGGAGGAAAACTTGGGAAGCGCGTTCCATCGAATTGCACAGATAAATAGCTTATAATAAAACCAAAGTCAGATTACATTGGGAAAACGAAGTGATATAGGCAGCATTGTGTACTGCATGTTCCGAAGTATTTGATGAAATAAATAATGAACAATCGATAATGAACTCGAAATATTTATTTCCTGTCGCGCCGAATCATTGAAGGACTAGAATTTTCTAATTTCGGCACGCGAAAACGGTAAGGCGCACCCAGAATGAGAAAATATCTGCCCAGGGGTGGTAAAGCGTAAACTGTTGAATATTCTCTATATGAAATTTCATTCAAATGTATGTTCAGCAATTAACATATACTTTTTGTCTATTGAAATTCAACTTTTCCAATATTTGAATATTCATGTAACAGTTTTGAAGATTCGAAATGATTCTGAAATTTTTAGTATTCTACGCGGCTGGACCTATGATTATACGGCTGCTGAATTAATAATGCCCACGAAGTCACATTTCCGGCAAGTCAGATACATAAATCAAGCTATCCAAGGCAAGCAAAACTATTGGGTCAAAAGCAAAGTGTTCCCAGAGTTTATCAAAAGACTAACGCAAGGTTTTTTGACCGAAAACTTTGCCGAGTGTACAGAATAAGGGTTCGGCAAGAGACAGACAGGAAGTAGAACTCAAGATACGGCCTTATAGTTGAGGCCGTCCCAGGGCGTCGTTACCGGCCGAGCCGCTGCGACTACGCTGCGCATACAACTATACTACGCCAGAAATTCATGTAGTAGTATATGGGGCATTCCATGTCAACTCGACCAATGATTTTCCCTCACCATTTTTGATTCGCTCTATGTTTTCCTATGTGATTCTTTGATCTCCAAAAAGGACTCCTGAATCAGCCTTCCAGTATATTATAGAGTTCAGTGGTACAGTCCGCTCTCTGAGTAGTGCCGCTCCGAGTAATTCCGCTTCCCCGCTTTTATGGAGACTAGAGGGAAGGAGACCGAGCTCTGTGTATCAAGGCGCGGTACCACTTTCCGCGCTTTAAAACATATATATACTAATATTCGTCGTCCGAGGCGCCTCTGCCGGCAGCCTGAGTTGCCAAAGCTTGTATCATAATGTTTGGCACACAAGACTATCTTGGCCACTTCAATTGAAGTGCACTTTTAGCATAAGAAAATATTAATGTCATTACGTAATATTCATAATATTATTAATTAATATTTGTAATAATAATTATTATTTCATAGCGTATTCAGAAGTCATCATATCGAATGTATATATCCCTACGTACTTCTTATACTAATTCTACTGATAAATACTGCTTATTAGTATATACCAAATATTAATGTGCTTTGAATAATCTACGACGATAAACTGAAATATATATGTGATACATACCAGAATAAATCATTGAATTTTACATTTAAATAAACCAAGTCCATTGAATCTTATTTCCTTTCACTTTTCATTGCCGCTCTGTGCATAATTTATGAATGCATCGCATCAGTACCGGTATTTATACATTTTCAGGCGCAAATCCGTTTGGTGTGAAATGGATGTGAAATCGGTGTAAAAGTGGTTAGGTGTAACATCGGTGTAAAATCGGTTTAAAATTGGTTGGGTGTAAAATCGGTGTAAAAACGATGTTAACAATGCAAAATTACACCATGTACTTTTGGTGTGATATCGGACACAAAATGGTGTTTTACCGAAATATCACCAAATTTACACCATTTTTGACGGGGCATTTTCGGTGTAATTCCGGCGTAACCCAATCCGCTAGGAAGGCAGTTTCTGCACACGAAATCGCGTATTTTGGACGCGCGATTAAATTTTTTTTTTGTGATTCAAATTTTTTCGAACCAAAGTCAGCGAACTTGTCACCAGAAGAGTGTAGGAAGGTGGAAAAAGGCCGTCTGAGTACGATGAACGGGTTCTGGCCACGAAATCGCGTACTTTGGACGCGCGATTAAATTTTTTTGTTTTTTTTTTAATTTTTAAATTTAATTTTTTTCGAACCAAATTCAGCGAACTTGTGACCAGGAGAGTGTAGGAACTCTCTAAATTTGAATCAGTGAATAGTCACTGATCATCAGCGAATAGTCACTAATGCCTCCAGTTATAAGTATACCACTGGAAATCAGTGAAAAGTCACTGATTTATCCAGTGAATTTGAATCACTGATTCAAATAGTCAAATTTTCACTGATTGAATCAGCGAAAATTATTGGTTCTTATATATATTCGATCCGGTTGGAGATATTCTCGAAACGGAAAGACAATATGGTATATTCGACACATTTTTGTTCCGCGAGTCTTTATTGCAAGTAAAGAAAAAACAGACTCCTAACGCAGATGAAACTTCTCCGTCTCCCATCTCGTCGGAGCGAGCCAAGACTGGACGCAGTGAAACAACCTAACCTACCAAAAGTATAAGGAATTCAATGTAAGACAATGAACCGCAATATTCACACAATTCATTAATTATTTGCACGTAACAAGCCAAATTGTGAAGAATTTTATAAATCCGCATGTGTACTTACGTTATGATTTTTACTGAACAGTTCACGTAGTTGAACCGACGCCCAAATCAGCACGCAACATATGAACGCGAACGATTTGACGGTTAGCATGCAGCTCCATGGCGGTTAGAGACTCGGCGTACGCGGCGCCCCTAGCGTTCGTCACAAAAGTCACTGACGGAACAGTGAAGTTATGCACTGGTTCAGCAGTGGTAAAATCACTGCTGAAATGGACTTCACTGATACTCCTGTGAAAAAGGGTTCAAGTCACTGTTTCTGCAGTTAAATACCAAGTCACTGATTCAATTAGTGAAAATTTCACTGATTCAAATTTAGAGAGAAGGTGGAAAAAGGCCGTCTGAGTACGATGAGCGGGTCCTGTACACGAAATCGCGCATTTTGGACGCGCGATTAAATTTTTTTTTTTGTGATTCAAATTTTTTCGAACCAAAGTCAGCGAACTTGTCACCAGAAGAGTGTAGGAAGGTGGAAAAAGGCCGTCTGAGTACGATGAACGGGTTCTGGCCACGAAATCGCGTACTTTGGACGCGCGATTAAATTTTTTTGTTTTTTTTT
>JAFFZH010008860.1:0-15275 GCA_018420115.1 Euura saliciscinereae | reverse complement strand
AGAGAATCTGCGGCCTGAATGATTCTTTTTGAAAGGAAATGAACGTTCCTCAGGGAACAGATATAGAAGGGTAGAGGAAATTTCACTTTCCACGTGTTTAATTAATACAACTTTCATCCTCCTTTTAAGGCGTTATTAATCAGTAACGTTTTCGACTCAATTCCAATGTTTCTCCTTCATGATTAATCGACCTTCTGAATTGATACAGAAATAAATAATAATTATCGAAAACTTCAAATAATTAATCGATTTGAAAAATTTTAATTGATTAATTGAATGTAACTTAGAGATAAACAAAAAAGTGTGAATTTGTCAATTAGTCGCAGAGCCCTAATTATCTACACGAAAAGCGCTGATCTTGGCTTCTTTAGTCTTGAAGTTTTCCATCGTTTTATCAGATTTTTCGAAGCATTCATGTATTAGTTGTTGAAAACACTTGAGTTTTTTAATCATCCCCTTTTCATCCCCCTTCTTCCACTTTTCTTGTCCTAATTTCGCGGGTGTTCAATCGTGCGTAGAACGGTACATGACAGAAGTGGACGGGTAGATTCAATCGAACTTGAGAGACGAACGCGGAGGGATCAAGGGGCTCGCTTTCTGACTAATTACGTTAGAATGAATTATAACCGACTCAAGATTAGGGCTGGAGCGAGGAGACGGGGGATCCTGTATTAATATATTAGACACGATTCATCAGAGGGGCGACGAGTGGTTTCCCCCTTTTTCCTCCCCTCGATATCGAACCCGCATCAAACTATAGAGATAATGAGAAATTGACGCAGGCCTGACTACGACCACGATCTGCACTCCTCTTCAGATCTTGCGGATTCCCCCCCGGTGCCGCGATGCTTGGGGTAACGCAGGATCCACAAAGGGTCCTAATTTGCAAGTTCACAACGGTCCTCCCGAACCGTGTAAGGACTCGATCGCAACACTCTCGGACACTACCGATCCATTTAAGGATGTACAGGCCATACAATCTCAACCAAAAGTGAGTCTCGTCGTCAATATTGAGTACTTCGAGATGAGATAAAAATCGGAAAAAAATCAACCACAATCAAGATGATAAGAGTATTCATTTTCAATAATAATAATGTCCAAAAGTTATCAACAAATTGTTTAAAAAAATCATTGTTTAACAAATTTCCTGGTGACGTTATTTTTTTTTTTCATGTCAAATGAATTCGTTAATCTTTCCGAATACACATGAATTTTTTCAGAATTTTGTCACTTTTTTGAAATTTCCGTTTTCGATTTTGAAAAATGAAGAAAAAAATCTGAATTTTGAATATGTTATTGTGGAAACGATGTAGATTACAATTCCGAAGTTTCCGGAGCGTGGAACTGATAGTTTTGTAAATACAGCCTTTAGAAATTTCCGAAAACGGAAATTTAGAAAAAGTGACAAAATTCTGAAAAAATTCATGTGTATTCGGAAAGATTAACGAATTCATTTGACATGTAAAAAAAATAACGTCACCAGGAAATTTGTTAAACAATGATTTATTTAAACAATTTGTTGATAACTTTTGGGCATTATTATTATTGAAAATTAATACTCTTATCATCTTGATTGTGGTTGATTTTTTTCCGATTTTTATCTCATCTCGAAGTACTCAATATTGACGACGAGACTCACTTTTGGTTGAGATTGTATGGCCTGTACATCCTTAATAGCCCTCCGATACTCGACCCAGCCTAATCATAGCTGTGTCACAGGGAAGATCTAGGGCCGTTTATGTAACGGTAAAAAATACCGCTGTCAGAATCAGTTTTTCATCAAATGGACTTAGCTGCTAGACATTTTAAGCTTTTCTTTAACAGAATGACAAAGCACAGATTTAATATGCCTCTAATTTTATGAAAGTGTCAATTTTCCGTAATATTTCTAAAAATTTTGATACCTAGGCCGCATTGTCACATTTTTATTGAATGACGTGAAGAATAGAGAAGAACTGAAAAATAGCAAAAGATAACGTTGAAGGTTTGACAAGAATATTGCAAATCTTGAACAATTTCATAGTTTTTTATGTAATGATTTTTTCATCTCATCGATAATTTGTGACCACAAAAAAAAAAAAAAAATCGCGGGTTCTAAAAATGAACTTTCTGTGTAAAAGTGGAAAAAACCGTAGTACGAAAAGCGCGGTGTCGAAGGGGTCTCATATTCTCGCACCCTTTGAGTTTGTATCTACAAATTGAATTGTGACTCTGAACTTGACGATCGGTTCCTCGTACCATCGACGACTTGGATATAACGTTTTCACCGACCCCGGCATTAGAAAGAAAACAAGAACAAAAAAAAAAACAATTTCCCTCATAAATCTCACGGGGGTCTGAGTTGGGGTGAAAAAATGGCCCCTAATGAAAAAAAAATGTTGGTGCCCTGAGAAATTGAATCTAATGCAACTGGCGGGTGGGTAAGAATTTACGTCTAAAAACGGTGAAATTATGTCATTTACGCCTCGGAAGTGTTTCTGTTATCAATTTCTATTACACTTATTTGTTATAAGGGTTTTTTTGAACACATTATTTCCAAAATTGATGACCGAAAATATTCACTGGTAAGTCAGAAATCTTGTTGCTGATACGGTTTCGAATACAGTGTTCAAACAAACTTGGGATACGTGAAAAAAGCTTTTAAAAAAAGTTCGATAAGTGGGCGATCGGGTATTTTCAAACGCTTCCTTTTCCTTCCCCGACTCCGGAATTCAAAAAAAGAAGGTGAGAGGTAGAAAAGGTGAGAAATTGACAAACCAAGAATCCCGAGGGGCGTTGTTAGGACCAGAGAAACAAAATAGATTCCTCTGAAAAATCTAACTGCGGATTACTCCTTCTGCAAGTTGGACCATTTCGGATATACATGAAAAACAAAGGGTGACGAAAAAGGCGGAAAAAAAGCCCCGACCGCGACATAACGGCGAGATGGTAGGTTAAAAGGTCGCCAATCGTTTTCTGCGCGAAGGTCACCGCATCCCTTTGCCAAAAGCTCTTTGGGTTTTAACAGCGACCTAAAGACCTAGGCTGTGGGGTGTAAGGGGCGTATTCTTACGTGCGTGGGATCGATATCTTAGGCCTTAATATCCTGAAAGTTGGAAGCGTTTCTGCTCTGGCTGATCTAGGTACAGGGGACCTACATGATTCTGGATTCAACATTCGACCTCATCCTCATCCTCTCCCACATCCCATGCAGACTACGTCATAGTTTTTTTTTATCAGAAGATAAATCACGAAGCTATAACGGAATTCATTTTTTTCTTCTCCTTCTTCTTGTTTGCTCAATAATTTTTTCTTCGTCTCCCTCTTCTATTTTTTCGTGCACATATTTCAACGGATTTTCTATCAACTGTTTCTAACTAAATCGAATTATTTTTTCATATAAGTAGTAAAATAATCAAACAGATTCAATATTGTTACTCGGAAGAAGACTCAGAAGTATCAGAAATTGTGAATTCGTGAAAAGAAAATTTGTCTTCGGGTCAGGCGGATATTACGAAGCAGGCAAATTACCTTTATCCAACTTTTCTTTGCAGATCTTTGTACAAGTACATTTGATAAAGTAACGTAGGAAGTACTTTTGGTCACTTGAAGAGACAGAATAAAATTGAACATCACTAATTACTTTTTTTTTATTCTTGAGACCAACAAAAAAAAATCCCAGAGAATACTGATGTTGCGAAATATTGAGTTGAATAGAATAAGGAAGAAAAAAAAGTTTCTAAAAAATTCTGGAGAGTCGAGGACAAAATCAAATAACTGTAATCTTGAAAAATTCCGGATTGAATGAATTAGAATAAATGAAGCACCAAATAAAAAAATTCCGGATTGTACGATTAGATCGAAAAAAAAAATTGACGTTTCATATTATGTAAACGAAAAGTGTTTGCAAATGATTTTTGAAATTTATCATCTGAAGAAAAAAATCTGAAAAAAAAATTTGCATTAGTTCAAAAGAACAAATTTGCTCAAATTTTGTCCTCTTCCAATGTGAATTTAGTTCAATGAATTTCTTATCCTTCTCTTGTTTCAAGAACATCGAAAAACTGTAGAAGCTATTTTTGAGGTCGACAAAAAATTTCAACTCCCTACTTGGCAGCTAATTCCTCGCGATTTTCTCCCTGGTTTTTCATTTTACTCTGCATTGTAACGAATCGTGGAGAAAAAGCATACAACTAATTAGAATAGAATAGAATAGAATAGAATAGAATAGAATCTTTATTTGCCTTTCGACGTACAGGAGTACCTCGTCGTCGCAGAGGTCAATTTCCATATAATTAACAATCAAATAAAATATTAGCTTAATAATTACTCCGAACAGAAGGAAATCTGAGTCTGAGTTGGGTCATGGTCTGTATATGGGGCATTCGATGTCAACTCGACCAATGATTTTCCCCCACCATCTTTGATTCGCTTCATAATTTTTATACTATTCTCCGGACACGAAAAAGCTCTTCTGAATTTTTTCAGATTTTTCCCGCCTACCCTTATTTTTTTATGATTATTCAAACTTATCTCAAAAACGCATTTTTTTTTGAATCTCAAAAAATTCTCAAAAATTTCATTTTCCATCTCGATCATTTTGACACCTGTCCGATGATGGGGCGATTCTTTTTTCCTTCTTTTTAGCACTTTAAACATTTTGAACGAACAAAACGCCATATTTCAACGTTACGAAAATTCTAAAAAAAATTCCCAAATACCCCGTGGTCAGTTCTGAATCCATGAATATTTGAGGTATTAGATCCAGAATTGACCACGGGGTATTTGGGAATTTTTTTAGAATTTTCGTAACGTTGAAAACTGGCGTTTTGTTCATTCAAAATGTTTGAAGTGCTAAAAAGAAGGGGGAAAAAAAATCGGCCCATCATCGGACAGGTGTCAAAATGATCGAGATGGAAAATGAAATTTTTTAGAATTTTTTGAGATTTAAAAAAAAATGCGTTTTTGAGATAGGTTTGAATAATCATAAAAAATAAGGGTTGGCGGGAAAAATCTAAAAATTCAGAAGAGCTTTTTTGTGTTCGGAGAATAGTATAAAGAATTATGAAGCGAATCAAAGATGGTGAGGGAAAATCATTAGTCGAGTTGACATGGAATGCCCCATATAGAAATCCCACAGATCGTGTGTAAAAAAGTAGAAAAAAGGAAAAAAAAATCGAAGTAGGTATAAATATTCAAGTGCAGTAAAAAACCATGTTATAATTTACGCTTCTAGCAATTCGGTGTAACGTATATTATCCGGTATCCTACATCGATGGATCCTTCAATTCCCTTCAGTCTCGTCGAAATCGTAAAGTTTGAAGTCCCAAACTTCCAAAATCTCGAAATCCTGGAATCCCGGTAGTGGTGGGTATCCGTCGCGAACGGAATAATGCTTGACTTTAATTAACGCCGTACATCACTGCATGCAGACATTGCATTGGTGATGCGGCAGGGGGTAACTTTCGCTGTAGGTAGTACATGAAAATCCTTTGAACTCCGTGTAGGAGGGAGTTTGTCGGCTAACTACATACCTTCGTATGTACAATTCCTCGGTCATCCCTGTAGTCCACACGCTATATTTACCCTCACTGGTCCTAGTCCTAGTCCCTGCAGTCCTAGTCGTCTGACCGTGCAATTCTCAACCATGTCCTTTATTCCCACGTTAAAACCACGTGTGCCCACGCACGGAGTATTAAATTGGAGTCGAACAAGCGTGGGTTGAAAAGTAGTGCCAAGTTACCGCACGATGTTTCCCTAGAAATGAGGCATCTACCGCAATACCTAACCCTACCCCTCACCCTCGATGCGGCTACCAGCTTACAAGCTTAATAATCGCAATGCTGGCCAAAAGTTTCAACCAGATACCTGCTTCGCTGTTCAACATTTTCTCTCTCTAGTGTTATAGAGACGAGTTTATCTTTCGCTTTTTGGAATTTCTTTTTATTTTTTTTATTTTTCAATCTCTGTTTCGGTATTTTGAATCATGCGATGACACAGGCTGACAATGTCGAAGTTTGACGTTCTGATTGCTGTTTGTGGTCACATGGCGGCCACTGTGATCAGAGAAAACCACGAAGTCGGGGAAAAGAGTAGGAAAATTCGAAAAATTGGTCGGGGAAAAGTCAAAGAATTTTATGGTGATGTGAAAGAAGACGTAATAGAAGATTCCCCACGATTTTCTTTTCTTCCTCCCGCGGAAATCATTTATTTCACCATTGATTCAGAGAATTATTCATCACATTAGAGAATAACCACTAATTAACCCAAATTTGAGTCGGGGAAAAATTAAAAGTCAGGGTTTCTATTATTCTTATTTCTCTTTATAGCGGCAACCATGTCACAGCTAATTTCCGGTTAATTTGATACCAGAAGCAACCTAATTTGTTGATTTCTGTGCATAAACAGATTAGCGGAAATGCGATAAGGCAGATGACTTCCTCGACATTACTGTACCTGCAGCTGCCCCCGAAATATTGTGTTTGACTAAAATTGCGAATATATCAACTCAATTCTGCAAACAATGAGAAATCTTAAATTTACAAAAATATTTAAATTCTACAAATTTTAGAAGCATCACACAGTTGAAAACAATCTTTGTTCCTGTGGACTTTTTTGCCCTGCTAATTGTAAATTGCTTGGAATAAATGTGCTAAGTGACAGAGATTTCTTTTTCAAATGACCAAAATTGTGGTGTTCCACAATTATGTAACGTTAATGTTAAAATTGCTGAAAATTTTCAACTGTGTGTGATGTTGGGAAACTGCTGAAATGAAATATAGTGCGAATATCTCGTTTGGAGAGATAACATAGCAGGCTAGAGTTCCAACACTGCAGCAATCTCGTCTGCTGTATGGTGAAAAACAAAAAAAAAATGGCGTAAAAGAACTTGACCGACTTTCTCAGAGTCGCGATTACATTATTTGGCCGGTATTAAAACGTTCATGAATAATTTAAGAACGTTCGAATCACAATGGTGTCTGCTCGAACGCTGTCCAAACATGGATAAGACTGAAAAATTCAGCATCCTACAATTCCAGACTGTGTAACAATGTAGTAGAGGGTTGGAATAGCGAGTGAAGTCTCAGTGGGAAATCGTTGACCTGGAAATGAGTGATAGGTCAAGAAACGTGGTCATTTTCAGCAGGAGGTTGGTTAATCAGGTCTCGCAAGCATAGTGATACCTATTCTGAATTCTCACTCCAATATCGCTGATCATCCAACTGCAACGTCATTGATTAATTCTTCTACCAATAATCTCCGCCCCTTCCTTATCGTTATCTCGGTCAATTATTTCTTCCGTATCAATTTTTCTCCGTGATTATGATACTCAAAACTCGACTAGATCTCTTTATTTGCAATTAAAAACCGAGAATCTCGACAATTGATCCGAAGGGAGGATAAGTAAGGTAGAAAAATGAATTGAGAGTGCCACGTTTATTATGTATAACCCTGGGGATGAAATCTTGGTCTGTCGATATTATTTAGCTCTAGCTAGCGATTGGCACCTTATACTTAGACCCCCTGACACAGAATCGGTTCCGATCCATACGGTGGAATCTCAAGTTCTTCATTGTCTGGCGTAAAAGGTAAAAGAAGGCTTGACCTTCTCCCACATATCGAGTGTTCAACCCTCACCCTATTTCTCTCTCTCTTCCCGTTTTTTTTCTCTCTCTTTTTTTTTCATGCCTGTCCGCTTTATCATTGCGGTAAACTGCATCCGCAGCCTACATTAAAAAAAAAAGGAGAAAAAAAGAGGAAACCTGCTTACAATACACCCCCTGGGCGAGCCCTGCAGCACCAGCACAACCAACACCTACCTGCAAGGTCCATCGGTATTATCTTTTGTTGGCAAGGTGCTTTTATCCGATACTATATATATATCTCTCTCTCTTTTACACCTTCTCGCGTCTCTTGATATTTATCTTGGAATATTCATTCGCCCCTTGATATCGCCTCTTTTCCCTCCCGTGCCCAGAAAAGGCCTTTTACTTTTTAGATATCTATTTGCATATTACACGACGCTGATCTTCAGGGATCGAATACTGTTGAAATATTTTACACTGATTGGATGAGGTGAATGAATAGTTTAGGATTCAGACGAGTTTGTGCGAGGGGTGAATCACAAGCGAAAAAGTGTACACCATATCTCCTTTATCTCAATATCTCCCAATATCTCCCAACATCTCCCAACATTTCCCAATATCTCCCAATATCTCCCAATATCTCCCACGATATCTCCTGATATAATTTTCAATATATCTCCAAAAATTTCCCAATATCTCCTAATATCTCCCAATATCTCCCAACATTTCCCACTCTCTGCACACCAGATCTCCCTTGTGATTCACCCCTCGAGTTTGTGTAATAGTTGTGATAAGACACGGAAAAAAGAAATTATCCATTAGGATCGTGAATTAAGATCGAATGAAATATCATTGAATCAAATAATTGGATTGAAATATTGGCGAGGCAAATAAAATGAAATTATCTTGAGTCAAGTAAATTACGATTTACTTGGTAATGGAGATTTTTTTGATTTCCCGTTTCTCAGTGCACAGAGAAGAAAGAAACTATTGTAATCACTCCGAAAATTAAAGGTTGAGATTTCACGGAATTGAAATCACTCGACGCAGCGTTTCAAAATTCGAAACTGATTAGAATTTGGCTTTAATTGGTCCAGTACTTTTTGAATCATCAATGAAATAACAAAATTTTGAAAACTACTGTAAAAATGACGATATGTCAGGAACGGATTTGAATGGATTTTGGACCATGTGATTTTTTGGATCGCTGCCACGAATCTGGAGTTAATTTTGCTAAATTTTATTTTTGCGTGTTCGATATACTGCGAAAAAACTCAAAACATTTGCATTCTGAGGAAAATAGGTACTCGAACGTTTTTTGGGGTACTAATCACGAATCTGAAGTTGGATTTGGGAAATTTAAACTGGCGGATTCAATTTGCTAGGGAAAATACTAAAAAAATTCTAAATCTTATGAAAATTGGTACTCTAAGGTTTTTTGAACCGCTGATCAAGAATCTAACGTCAGATTTGCAGAATTCAAAATAGCTGGAAACGAATAAATACCGTAAAGTTCAAAGACTGGCTCATAGTCAGCCCAAATCCGCTTGTTTCTAGCGGAGTTGCGTGATTTTAGAGAAAGAGAAGGAAAGATGATTCAGGGTTTATGTGCAGGGGTTGCTAAAATTGTTGGCGATTTGTACAGACTGAAGGTGGATTAGAATCTCGAGATTTGAAATTCTGATTTACGGACCGTGACTAATCGCGAAAAGCTGAGAAACACGCGAAACCTTCACACCGATTTCCATACTGATAAACTGACCTCACTTAACGTCTGCGTTTATCTCGATCGCGATAGTATTAAAAAAGCGTTAATATTTTCACATTATTCTCAATCTGCGTCAATTCCAATCACGAATTTTTAACTCAACTTCTATGAAACAGATTTTGATAAATTAAAATTTGACGAAGTTATGAATTTTTTTTTAATCCGGATGATAACATTTTTTTACGGTATTCACAGTAACGTTTTCATTCGTTTAACTTCAACAATTTTCAAGTTACAATGTCGATTTTTTTTTCAAATTAAAGCTGGGATTTCAATCTTTGAAACCGTGCTTTTAAAATCTTTTTCACTACGCCAATCCCCACGCAATAGCGTTTTGAAATTCGTCAACATGTCGTTTTATCTCGTTCCAAAGTTGCAAATCCCCTTAATTAATCAATTTCAACAATGCATGTCGTTCTAAAATCAAGAATAATTTATTACCGAGTCAAGAACATTTATATATATATACTAGGGGGGCTTTGCCCCACTGCGCGCTTCGCGCGCCAACCCCCCAATTCAGCTTGTATTCAGTAATATTTCGTACATGGTGAAAAAAGTCACGGAAAAAAATGAAAATTCTGTATGGAATGAAAAAGTGTGATCTCACATAGTGGTGTGGGAACGATAATATTCGGATTGAAATCCTGCCATATCTTTATTCTGATTGAAACCCCGATTTGGGTTGATCAAATTAAATCAAAATTATTCATAATTTTTCAAAAAAAAAAAAATTCCGGGGAGTTCCCGGAATTCGTGGGGGATTCTGGGTAATATCTGGGGTTTTCCCGGAAGTCGTGGGGGGTTAGGTTAGGTTAGGTTAGGTGGGGGATTCTGGGTAATATCTGGGGTTTTCCCGGAAGTCGTGGGGGATTCTGGGTAACTTAGGTTAGGTTAGCTGGGGGATTCTGGGTAATATCTGGGGTTTTCCCGGAATTCGCGGGGGATTCTGGGTAATCTTGACGCGGTGGCGGCGGTGGCGGCGGCGGCGGCGATATCTTTATTTAATATTATTAACGACAAATGCAATAAGACGCAAAGCGCGATGTCAAATGGTTAGAAGTCACAGGTGAAGAATGTGTATGTGTGTATTTTCTTGTTTGTATGCGTATGAGTGTATGAGCGAGTACAAAGGTCGAGATCGGACCTAATCCGGCTAGGCGAATAATAGAACGATTAGGGAAGAGAGAGTAGTCCGTACCCGACGTCCGAAAGGGTAACTTCAAGTACCGATCCGAACGAAGTAAAAACGAGCGATAGTTAAAATTCAATATAAGCATTTAGTTATAGTCAGAGGTCTTTATGACCGGTTCACTTTTGGCCACCGTGCCTATTACGTGGTTTCTGTCTTTGTGTGTGTCCTGTTTTCTAATTTATACAATAAACATAGTGATTTTGCCGGCATATAACGAAGCGTCATTACCCCGACTCCCGAATTCCCCGACCTCGCTATCCTCGACCAGAAACTCTTTAACAATATAGAGCGACATCGCAGTTATTTTATTCCCTCTTGAGATCTGACGCTGCAGATTATGAATCCTCGATTTAAAAATAACATGATCGCGTGCTATTCTAGTATATCTCAGTACGGTTCGAGTACTACGTATATTCTGGACACATAGTGCCTTTTCGCATTACCCTAAGCATTCGCAATATGGATCCAGACACGAATTCCTCGATTTGTTCGAACATTTTGGATTTTATCTTCTACCTTTTTATACATTATATACCTATAGACTGGAATTATCGAGCAGCTTCTCTCCACCATAATTCCCTCAAAAATGTCCGAATTATGCAATATCCGACCTACAACTGGCGCGAAGTTGGGGTTGAATCGAACTCTTTATATCGACATGCTCGTTGTCTGAAATACTTTAGAGAGTTTCGTCGTGCGGTTATCTGGGTCATATGAGTGATTCGAATCACCTCATTCCGGCATTATTCCAAAGAATAAACAACAGAATTATCCCCACCAACGATCGAGACAATGGATCATATTTTCGGTCAACGCGCGTCTCGATCTTCCGTTCAACCTGAAAAAAAAGGTCGATACGTAACGCGATCAGGGGAGACCCAGTTTTTTTTATTATCAATTGATATCTTTTGTGGGGAAATGTATATAAAGCGATTATTTCCTGTCCGCCTGTGTAATTACCATTAAAAATACATTAATCACCGAGAAGCTTTGCTGAGGAATCTAATTTTCTGTAAAATTCTTCTCATCCTAGTATCTTATACCTCTGATCCTCGGATCTTGATCCTCTCGATACCGAGGAGCCGTTACTTCTTTAAATACTTCCGTTAATAAACCCACTTACAATTTATCGCTCGTCATTTCCAACCCCTCGAACGATATACTGTATCCACCTTTTTTTTCTTCTCTCATTCAACCACAAACCGGAAACTGACAGTCTACAAGCTTGAGCTTTTTTTTTCAAATAGGTCAATTTTTCAGTTAGAAAAAGTCAGAATCAATTAAATTGTAAAAATTTTGTCAATAATTTTGTGTGTCTAAAAATATCAAAAGCATAGGAGCTTATAGAATTGAAATTGTTGGATACAGTACAGTTTTTTCTTTTCAATGCAAACTCTACAAAAAATAAAATTTGGCAGATTTAGATGAGAGTTTGAAGTTTATCACAGATTTTGTGGATATTACTGAAAAAATTGATTCAGGCTGTGCAATGGTACAATTTTTTGTTTCCTGTGTAGAGAATTTAGGTGATGTCAAATTTTGAAAATTTGACAAATTTCTCAGTATTCTATTTGACTCGATTTTTGATAATTTGCATTTCCTTATGATTTTAGGCTTTTAGGCATTATAACTTTTATCATCCTATTCTTCTTTTTTTTCTTCTTAACAGTGGTCACGGAATTGAGAATCCACGTGCTGCAAAACATGAGTATATCCAGTCTTGTCAGAAGCTTGAAACGTCATGGCCATTTTCGTTGTAAGTTAAACTTTATTTATACGTTTGAAAACTTCAAGTGAATTATTGGGAGAAACAGAAAAAAAAAATATAACGAACACACTGTATAATTTTTAACGATCTCTGATACTTTGACCTGATTTAGTCATCGATATACAACTCCTCTCGCTATGTGTGCCACCTATAAATCACAATTTGTGCTGAACCGTGTGCCAAATTTACCCTGCAAGGTGGATCAGCCGAGCCAGTGCAAAGCCGGACTATTAATTACATCGAAAGAAATGGTTTAATCTTCAAACTTTTTTTTTTCAATATTCTTCACTCCCAAACGATCCACAAAGGTTTTACATTACATTACATTACATTGCCCATGTAAATTTATGCTAAACGGTTGTCATCACCTCTCGCGCTACTGCACTCGACATCCCACATACCTGACGTCGAGTTAATTTCTAAATCAAATATGCTAATGATATGAAATATTAGCCACCTGTGGCTTTTGCTTTGCTATATGGAAACAACTGGTCAAACGGAAAAGAAAAATATATTATTCATCCTCAAATAAGAGCTCCAAATCGACTGTTCTTTTGTTTCTGAAAAAGATTTTGTTGCATTCGAAAAATGTGATTTTTTTTTTTTTGTGGACCAAGAGTTTGAACTTCGCGCGCTTCGATCGATCAATAGAATAGTTCCGGAGCTTTTCGGTAGATGGTGGCGTTCGCAGCCCTTCTTCGTTCGAGTCGTCGAAAAGCTCGAAAATGTTGAGTAAAGTTCCGACAGATGACGCCAGGAGTCGAAGGACCTGCACCACATATACTCGCGGTTCGGTCGAACAATTTTCTCGTTCCTGGCAAACTCAATATGGCAGACTAGACTAGATTTGTAGCACGTGACACCCACGCCATAAGAGTTTACCAGGGGGTAAATGATAAATCGATTTATGGTTATCAGCAGCTCCGGAACCACTCGAAACTGCGGACCAAATACCGTATCGTACCGAACTCGGCGTTTCGTTGTACCAATCATGCAAATTTCGTCATTATTCACCACAGCCATTGTACCATCAGAAACGAAATTCATCATCTCATCAGATTTTCCCCAGAAAAAAAAATAGAAAAAAAACGTATTTGAGTTTTTTCAGATTCTGAAAATGATCCGATTCAAGAATCTGACTAAAAATTTCTACTTCTTTGAGTCCTCGAAGGGATTTGTGTAATTTTCTCTTTCTTCGGCATTCTAAAAATTCTATACAATCTGGAGGAAGTAAATAATCGAGAAAATGTGAAAAAAAAAGGAATCAAATTTTAGTTTTGGATCTTCAAACTAGTGAAAAAAAATTGCAAATTAGGTGGAATCTAGATTTTTCACTGTGTCATGAAAAGGAAGAGATTTTTTGTTGTTGTTTTCGCAGATTCAAGAATCATACTAAAAATTTCTACTTCTTTGAGTCCTCAAAAGGATTTGTGTAATTTTTTTTCTGGCATTCTAAAAATTCTATAGAATCTGGAGAAACAAAAAAAATAATCGAGGAAATGCGAAGAAGGAATTAAATTTTAGTTTTGGAGCTTCACACTAGTGAGAAAATAAAAATTGGAATCTAGATGTTTCATAGAAAGTTTATCAGCAAGTGATTTTTTTACGGATGGTGCTTCCCCTCTTCCGCAATCGCCGAGGGGACGAGTCCCGGGGTGTAACAACTTCGGGGAAATAACTTGAGCGTAAAATTGGACAATTAGGTATTGTTTGTTTAGCACAGGGGCGGGCGTTCCAGTCTTCCTCAGTTTCTCTCTCTGAAATTCATGAAACACCCATTCCAGGGGCCATATGTGTACATATATCATAATTTAATCTAACCCTCTGTGTATACATATACAAGTTATCGAGCAGAAGTTACGCTTCCGAAGGACTGTATATAGTATATATATATTATATGTGCTATATGTTCACTTACATAACGAGAAAGCGATGATAAGTGATTGCTATATTTGAAACAGATTTACGTGTGATTTCACGATATCAGAAGCGATTCCAAATCATTCGATTCCAACGATAAGAAGTGCATTTTATTCGATCTAATCGCGATTTTATGCAACTTCACTCTGTTACAATTCATGAATTGGGATTTTGAAAAGCGCAAACTGTGATTTCACGCGATTAAATTCCATTTCCTTGGACTTTGAGGCTTTGAGATTTCATAAGTGTTATTCAAAATGATCAGAAATTTATTTTCGCGTGATTGCACAGTGATTTCATACAGGATCTTAATCGATTTTGAACTTTGAAATATTTCGAACGATTTTCAAGGAGGATTTTGAAGGATTCGGAAGAGTTGAAGAATCTGCATGACGTTCGATCAATTTCGAACATTATTCGACAATTCTGAACCATTTTGAACATAACTTTTGTATAAAACCTGTTAGATAATTTTAAATAATTTTGAACAATTGCAAAGCGATTCCGAAGCTTTTGCAGCCTCAATTAGTGGTTTGTGATCATGAAGCCTTGACAATTCCCCTGGGTTACATCACTTCACCACCAAATTCAGCAAATTCTGTTTTGATCTCTCTCGCATACCTATATGTATGAAATTAATCTCCAGTTTCCTGCCATCTATGTATATAATTGTAATAAAACATTCTATTCCGGCAATTCATTGCCTAGATTATATCAGCGAGAAAATAAAACTACAAAATATCGTGGTCAGTAATCGAGGGAAACGGACAGTCGCACGTAATTAAAAAGCAATATTCAAATGACCGTACATACAGTATTATAGCCTCGTGGTCCCGTCGCTCGTCACATACATCGAATCACATTCGAATTATACCTGCTACTTCTAAACACGATTACATATGGGCCATTTCATGCCAACTCTAGTATGACTCTCCCTAACCATTTTCAATTCGCTTCGCGAATTTGGTAATTTTTTGAGAAATTTAGTATCGTTCCAAAACGGCGTTTTGTTTGTTAAAAATGTTTCAAATGCTAAAAAAAAAAAAAAAAAAAAAAAAAAAA